>JAMPIV010008244.1:0-86380 GCA_024509875.1 Oreohelix idahoensis | reverse complement strand
TAGACAACTTGTCACAACAATGTAGGACACAGCTCACGGCTTTACTCAAATAGACAACTTGTTACAACAATGTAGGACACAGCTCATGGCTTTACTCAAATAGACAACTTGTCACAACAGTGTAGGACACAGCTCACAGCTTTACTCAAATAGACAACTTGTCACAACAATGTAGGACACAGCTCAAGGCTTTACTCAAATAGACAACTTGTCACAACAATGTAGGACACAGCTCACGGCTTTACTCAAATAGACATAAACATCTAGAAACAATGTAGGATACATTTTACAAAACAATGTTGTAACAAGAACTATTTAGGACAAGATGCTTAAACAGTGATGATTTATAAACAATGTGGCACTGGGGGTAACTTTCACAAAACAGAATGGTAATGGTGATAACATTCACCAAACTGTGTTGTAATGAGGATAACTTTGACACAACAATGAGCATTAGGGATAACTTTCACAAAACTGTTTAATACTGGGGATGAATTTCAAGAAATTGATAACAAATTTAACCTTCATGAAGTTGTTTGATAACAAGTTAACTTTCACAAAAATGTTTAAAATTAGGAATAGCTTTCACACAACTGTTTGATAATGAGCATAACTTTGATAAAACTGTTTGATAATGGTGATAACATTCACTAAACTGTTTTGTAATGAGGATAACTTTGACAGAACAATAGGAAACAGGGATAACTTTCACAAAACATTTTAATAATGGGAATAACTTTCAAAATACTGTTTAATAATTGGATTATCTTTCACAAAACTGTTTGAAAGTAGGAACAAATTTCTCAACATTGTTTGATAACAGGGTTAACTTGCATGAAATTGTTTGATAATGGGGATAACTTTCACAAAAGTGTTTGATAATGGGTTAACTTTCATAAAACTGTTTGATAACAGGGTTAAACTCTCACAAAACTGTTTGATAACAGGGTTAACTTTAGCAAAACTGTTTGATAACAGGGTTAATGCTCACAAAACTGTTTGATACTGGGTTAACTTTCACAAAACGGTCTATTAACAGGGTTAACTTTCACAAAACTGTTTGATAATAGAAAATAACTTTCACAAAACTGTTTGATAACAGAAATAACTTTCACAAAACTGTTTGATAACAGAAATAACTTTCACAAAACTGTTTGATAACAGAAATAACTTTCACAAAACTGTTTGATAACAGAAATAACTTTCACAAAACTGTTTGATAACAGAAATAACTTTCACAAAACTGTTTGATAACAGAAATAACTTTCACAAAACTGTTTGATAACAGGGTTTAATTTCACACAACAATGTAGCAACATGTTTGATAACAGGGTTAATGCTCACAAAACTGTTTGATACTGGGTTAACTTTCACAAAACGGTTTATTAACAGGGTTAACTTTCACAAAACTGTTTGATAACAGAAATAACTTTCACAAAACTGTTTGATAACAGAAATAACTTTCACAAAACTTTTTGATAACAGAAATAACTTTCACAAAACTGTTTGATAACAGAAATAACTTTCACAAAACTGTTTGATAACAGAAATAACTTTCACAAAATTGTTTGATAACGATAACAGAAATAACTTTCACAAAACTGTTTGATAACAGGGTTAAATTTCACACAACAATGTAGCAACATGTTTGATAATGGGGTTAAATTTCACACAACAATGTAGCAACATGTTTGATAACAGAAATAACTTTCACACAACAATGTAGCAACATGTTTGATAACAGAAATAACTATCACACAACAATGTAGCAACATGTTTGATAACAGGGTTAAATCTCACACAACAATGTAGCAACATATTTGATAACAGAAATAACTTTCACACAACAATGTAGCAACATGTTTGATAACAGGGTTAAATTTTACACAACAATGTAGCAACATGGTTGATAACAGAAATAACTTTCACACAACAATGTAGCAACATGGTTAACTTTCAGAAAGCGTGTCCATTTCTCTGGCACTAACACAGAGGAGACAGAGAAAGAACAGGATTGCAGCTCCCTCAGACATGAATCAATGAGGCTGACAATGAGGTTGTGAATGAGGCTGACAATGAGGTTGTGTATGAGGCTGACAACCTCATCATGTAAAACAAATTGTTACAGAAAACATCACTGCTGCAACAACACATGAATTATTCACAGCAGGCTTCTTGCAAGGAGGACCATCTGCAGAGGACGATGCATGCTCTGTAATGGAGGGAAGAAAAAGTGGTGATGCTAACAGTGTAGGTGATGATAAATAACGTTCATACCAACTCTTTGCTGTCAGTGTCAAACATGGTCACTATCTAAAGCACAGGATAGGATAATGATAACAACACATGAGATGTCTGAGGAAAGCGGCATATGTCACTGCCAGAATCAGGAGACAGACAGATGCCTTATCAGTGCTACTGAAGAATACACACAGTAAAGTGGCAGTTAAAAACAAAAGCAGCAGTGATATGTATATCATCAGTAACTCAGTATTTTTTGGTTTCCTGTATATTCTTCCATCTTTGGGAGAATGTGTCACGTACATATCTCTCCTTGTTTGCCATAACTAGATATGTTAAACTGTCAAACTGTCCAGTATCTTCTGTCATTATCTTCTTCTATCTCTTTTCCTATCAGTCTTTCCTGTTGTCACAATATATTCCAATTTTCTTCTTCTCATAACATGACCACAGAAAGTGGTGAGCTTCTTTCTAATACGAATAATGTTTCCTTATTTCAGGACATTCTCATTACATTTGTTATCTGTCCATGGTATTCTTAAAATTCTTTTAAATGCACATCTGTGCAGCTGACAGGGATTGTCCAGCTTGTCTACTAATTGTCCAGCTTGTCTACTAATTGTTCTGCTTGTCTACTAATTGTCCTGCCTGTCTACTAATTGTCCAGCTCATCTACTAATTGTCCTGCTTGTCTACTAATTGTCCAGCTTGTCTACTAATTGTCGTGCTTGCTTGTCTACTAATTGTCCAGCTTGTTTACTTATAGTCCAGCTTGTCTACTAATTGTCCTCCTTGCTTGTCTACTAATTGTCCTTGCTTGTTTACTAATTGTCCATGACACTTCCAAGAGGTCTGAGATAAAATGACATACATTCATACTGGATCAGGATCTTGCTGTCACTACTTGAATGTTGTGTTACAACATACTTATTTCAATCAAAGTAACCGAGACAACTGTCTAACCAGAAATATGCACTTAAAACAAATGTCAAAACAAAGTTTAATATCTTGCCTCACAAGGAAGGATCACAAGAAACACTAGTTTGTGCTTATTTTATCATCTGTCTGTTCCTTATGAAACATGGAGCCACCACTGCATCTCCTCCCCCAAAGCAATAATGTGATGTTAAATAATCTTTGTGAAGAAAATGTGATGTCAAACAATCTATGTGAAGAAAATGTGATAAGTCAAATAATCTTTGTGAAGAAAAAACATGATGTCAAATAATCTTTGTGAAGAAAATGGGATAAGTCAAATAATCTTTGTGAAGAAAATGTGATATGTCAAATAATCTTTATGAAGAAAATGTGATAAGTCAAATGATCTTTATGAAGAAAATGTGATGTCAAATAATATTTGTGAAGAAAATGTGATAAGTCAAAATAATCCTTATGAAGAAAATGTGATTAGTCATATAATCTTTATGAAGAAAATGTGATAAGTCAAATAATTTTTATGAAGAAAATGTGATGTCATTATCTTCATGAAGCAGATGAAGAAAATGTGATAAGTCATATTATCTTTATGAAGCAGGTGAAACATGTGACCGTGATATGGTCATGAACATCTAATATGCTGGGAGTCAGATGAGCTTGACATCTGTCTGATGGTTTGACTGGCACAGGACATGACAGCACAGGACAGGACATGACAGCACAGGACAGGACAGGCTTGTTGGGAATTTGTTGATGGCTTATGCTGCACATTGAGTTGAAGGGTGGTGGTGGCGATGATGATTTATCAGATGACTTTTTTTTACTGTAAAACTCAAGTTTTCTATTTCTACAATATAGTGTTGTGGAAAAAACAGAAATAAATGCTAATTTAATTTGGGATGGAAGTTGTAAAGGTCAAAGGTCATCTCATAGCAGATACTGCTGTAGGAGAGTGAAGTGTTAGAGACTTGAGTATATTAGATCTCAACTGTATGAGGTCAGGGTGACCCGTTCTCTTCCTCAGTCTTTGCTTTCCCTAACTCAAGAGCTGAGGCAGATATGCATTTGTAGCTAGGTAGACTAGAGCTTCATGCTCCCAGGTTTCCAAGCCGCAAACTGATTTACCAGTTGTAGTATCTGAAAAATTAGAAGCGTGAGTACGATATACAGTCAGGAACAATGTAAAAGCCTGCGCGCTTACATGTTCAATATGAAAGATTATTGTGACAAGTTTGAAGAAAACATTCAGTCAGTATTAATTAATTAGACACACAACAATTTGACAGAGATAAAGTTTATAATCTTCATTTCAATCGTCTTTATTCTCTTTAAATAATTGTACCAATCTAATTTTTCATTTGCAGTTTCTAATTTTTTTTCCCTAACCAGTATTTATCGTCTATGACCATCATATTTTACATCACCATTGTTATTCTGATCAGATCACCATTGTTATTATGATCAGATTACACCATTGTTATTCTGATCAGATCACCATTGTTTATAAGCCACCATCATATTTCTTCATCTACTTTTACCACAATTATGTATCTGCTTATGTTATATGTCATATGTTTTCTCACATTGTCTGTGGTCTATCATAGTTGTTCTGCCGAGAGGGAATTAAATCAAGATCTTGTTGATTGATTTCAGCATTGTTTGCAAGTTCCATCCAGTCTACAGAAATTTCCCTGTGTCACTGTTGGTGCAAAATAGCAAACAGAAACATTGTTGGCTTTTTAAGGTCTGACTTTTGGCACACATGAGAACATTTACTGAAGGTTGTCTGCCCTACAACATTCTAGCTTGACCTGAGACAAGCAGTTTTGTCCAGAACAAGAAATGCTGACATCATAGTACTTTGGTGTGCTGTTGTCTGTATTTACCTAACTCGCAGAAATGAATATTTGTCTATGAACCTGGCACCAGTTTTATTTTTAGCCTTTGCATACCAGGATTTCATTAGACCACACTGAGATAAAAATGTTGGCTTAACCTTTATTAGATGCAGAAGTTTAGCTAGGGCTGCATTAGATGTAGAAGTTTAGCTAGGCCTGCATTAGATGCAGAAGTTTGGCTATGCCTAACAAGCAGAAATATGATTTGATCTTTAAGCAGAAGTTTGGCTAGTTCTACAAGCACAAGTTTGGTTAGGCCTACATTAGGTACAGAAGTCTCGCATCTTATGCCTGCAATTTACAATAAAATGTTTTTACTTAAGGAAAGGTTCATCGCTGCGAACACTGGCACAAATACATGGGCCAGATTTCTTTGTGTGAAAAAAGTTTTTGTTCAAATGATTTAAGTTGTATGCTAAAAGAACTTTACAGTTTGCAGAAACAGGAATTGAATGCACATATACACTGTTCACAAACGAATTACATATATCTGAAGAATGCTTGGTTAATTTTTAAAATTTTGTGGGTGTGAACAAAATAGGCAAATCAATCATCTTGTTTTAATGATTGAGCATGATTAATTTTTGAAATATTTTGATATCTAAGCATTCTTTCTTTTTAAGTAAGTATCTTTTACAGGACACCCAATGTATTTAATTTTTCTGCACATTCCATATTTTGAAATAAAGTTTACCATTTTTGTAAGAATTTGAGGATGATGCATTTGGGTTAGTCACAGGCTTGCTCCAAGTCAAGGATGATTTATTAAGATGAGGTAAAAGCATGTTGTCAGTGAAGGATGATATCCAGGATGAAGTAAACACTGGCTGCAAGTGAAGGATGATGTACGAGGATGATGCAAAAACTTTGCTGCCAGTTAAGGATGTATTCTTCTGTAACAAAGGAACAAATACTTGTTCTAACTCTATGATTATTATTTGGATAAGGAAAACAGTTGCATTAAGTGAGGATGATATACCAAGATGAAGCAAACACTTGGTCTAAAGGAAGAATGATACATTAGTATGAGGTAAACTCCTGTTCCAATGAAGGAGAATGTACCAGGATAAGGCAAACACTGGCTGGAAGTGATGGAAGATATATCAGAATAAGGCAAACACTGACTGGAAGTGAAGGAAGATATATGAGGATAATGCAAACACTGACTGGATGTGAAGGAAGATGTACTAGGATTAAGCAAATACTGCCTGGAAGTTAAGCATCGTGTCCTCTGTTAAGATCAGGCAAACGCTTGCTTCAGGTCAGTGATATTGTTCTGGTATACTAAAATACAGATTTAGTTTTCCATCAAAAAGGAAAATTGTTCAAGAAAACAACTCATGGAATCCAAGTCTTTAGATGTAAATGTATATGACATAATGAATAAATTTACAAATATATTAAACTTGTTTGTGTTTGATACTTGTTGAAGGTGTTTACAGCAAAAATCTTCCTATGCCAAATATGCTGACATTTCTGATTTCTAAAGTATATTGTAGTAACACACTTCAAACAGTTTATAAACCATTTCTGCAACAAATAAATAAAGATTTTCTAACTTATTACGTAACAAATATAGAACTTTGATATTTATAAATTATTTCACTAACAAATTTAGAACTTATTTATTTATTAACAATTTCACTAACAAATACTGACAATCTGCTAAACACAATACAACATTAGAGTCACTCTTCAGTGTATACCAGGACACATAAACATACCAGGAAACAAAAAAGCGGGCAGATTAGCAAAACTAGGAGCAAGCATGGTACAAACACTCCAACCAACATGCAGACAGCGAAATGAATACTTCAAAACGACTTCAAAGAAAATGGCAGAAAAAATGATGGGCAAAAGGCTCTACTGGATGTGCCTTGTATAAAGAAATGGCCCACCCCAACAGAAATGACAACATCTACAATCTACAACGTTCGGAGCAGAGCACAATCTTCCGACTTAGAAGAGAACACACAAGAGTTAACTAGCACTTTAAAAAAAAAAAATGTAAACCCCTCACATGAGCCTAACAGCCGCAGCTGTACCGTCCATAACAGACAGTTCAGTATTTGCTGCTCACTTGCCCAGGACTCTTCACAGACAGTTAAGTATTTGCTGCTCACTTGCCCAGGACTCTTCACAGACAGTTCAGTATTTGCTGCTCACTTGCCCAGGACTCTTCACAGACAGTTCAGTATTTGCTGCTCACTTGCCCAGGACTCTTCACAGACAGTTAAGTATTTGCTGCTCACTTGCCCAGGACTCTTCACAGACAGTTCAGTATTTGCTGCTCACTTGTCCAGGACTCTTCACAGACAGTTCAGTATTTGCTGCTCACTTGCCCAGGACTCTTCACAGACAGTTAAGTATTTGCTGCTCACTTGCCCAGGACTCTTCACAGAAAGAAGAAAGCTATTGTGGAGCTCCCCAAGAATGACAAACACTCTTTACAGTACAGTACCACTCAACAGCTACCCAACAATCACAAACACTATTTACAGTACAGTACCACTCAACAGCTACCCAACAATCACAAACACTATTTACAGTACAGTACCACTCAACAGCTACCCAACAATCACAAACACTCTTTACAGTACAGTACCACTCAACAGCTACCCAACAATCACAAACACTATTTACAGTACAGTACCACTCAACAGCTACCCAACAATCACAAACACTATTTACAGTACAGTACCACTCAACAGCTACCCAACAATCACAAACACTATTTACAGTACAGTACCACTCAACAGCTACCCAACAATCACAAACACTCTTTACAGTACAGTACCACTCAACAGCTACCGAACAATCACAAACACTATTTACAGTACGGTACCACTCAACAGCTACCCAACAATCACAAACACTCTTTACAGTACAGTACCACTCAACAGCTACCCAACAATCACAAACACTATTTACAGTACAGTACCACTCAACAGCTACCCAACAATCACAAACACTATTTACAGTACAGTACCACTCAACAGCTACCCAACAACCACAAACACTATTTACAGTACAGTACCACTCAACAGCTACCCAACAATCACAAACACTATTTACAGTACCACTCAACAGCTACCCAACAATCACAAACACTATTTACAGTACAGTACCACTCAACAGCTACCCAACAATCACAAACACTATTTACAGTATAGTACCACTCAACAGCTACCCAACAATCACAAACACTCTTTACAGTACAGTACCACTCAACAGCTACCCAACAATCACAAACACTCTTTACAGTACAGTACCACTCAACAGCTACCCAACAATCACAAACACTATTTACAGTACCACTCAACAGCTACCCAACAATCACAAACACTATTTACAGTACAGTACCACTCAACAGCTACCCAACAATCACAAACACTCTTTACAGTACAGTACCACTCAACAGCTACCCAACAATCACAAACACTATTTACAGTACAGTACCACTCAACAGCTACCCAACAATCACAAACACTATTTACAGTACAGTACCACTCAACAGCTTTCCAACAATCACAAACACTCTTTACAGTACAGTACCACTCAACAGCTACCCAACAATCACAAACACTATTTACAGTACAGTACCACTCAACAGCTACCCAACAATCACAAACACTATTTACAGTACAGTACCACTCAACAGCTACCCAACAATCACAAACACTCTTTACAGTACAGTACCACTCAACAGCTACCCAACAATCACAAACACTATTTACAGTACAGTACCACTCAACAGCTACCCAACAATCACAAACACTATTTACAGTACAGTACCACTCAACAGCTACCCAACAATCACAAACACTTTACAGTACAGTATCACTCAACAACCACCCAAGGCATGTAGGTTCTTCAACTTGGTATTGGCTGTGCAAGAGTGACAAGCTGAGGAGCCCTACTTAAACAACAAATAGATAACTGAGATACAGGCTGTAGTTATAAACAACAAATAGATAACTGAGATACAGGCTGTAGTTATAAACGACTTCTGTCAGAAATTTAGAAATGAGATATTCATTCATTCCATTCTTTTTTTTTTCACTCGTTATGAAGCATAGAACTATCACTACAACTGGTGCCCATGTAGGAAGCTTACATTAAAGCTCTCAAGTTTTTGTAGCATTTCTTTGGTTTTTTTTGTTTAAAAAGGTGATGAGGAAGATGAGATGGCACTTAACAGCTAACCATTATTGCCTCTGCTCTTCCACCATCTTGGTCTACCCTGTTCAACCTGAGCCACGAGAGCGGCAGTCCTCATCATCATCATCACCTTTTTGCTCCCTATGGAACCACCACTGCCGCTGCCCTCCTCCAGGAAGCCAACACAAAACATTCACAAGCTCTTGCTGCAGTAGCACTATCACTGTACACAGTGAGGTTGCCAGCCTCAACTACTACCACATATTAGTCGCCGGTTACGGCATGGCCTGAGGGAGCGTTACGGCATGGCCTGAGGGAGCGTTATGGCATGCCTGAGGGAGCGTTACGGCATGCCTGAGGGAGCGTTACGGCAAGCCTGAGGGAGCGTTACGGCATGCCTGAGGGAGCGTTACGGCATGCCTGAGGGAGCAGTCATTCTATTTTTTTTCTTAATTTCATAAGAAACCACGCGGCGCCATATCTAAATTAATACGGCATGTGGTGCTAATGTCAAACTTAGATACTTTAAGTTGTCATTGCACTCCGTTGTTCCTGGAGAACTAGACGGGGCCATATCTAATTAGGGACTATCTGTCAAACTTAGATACTTTTTAGTTGTCTGTTTGCACAATCGTGTTCCTGAGATCTAGACGGGGCCATAATCGTTAATACACTATCTGTCTAACAATGTCAAACTTATATCTTTATTGTCTGTTTGTACTTAATTTGTGTTCCTGTGAGAACTAGACGGGGCCATATCTATATTAATACACTATCTGTCAAACTTAGATACTTTAAGTTGTCTGTTTGCACAATCGTTGTGTTCCTGTGAGAACTAGACGGGGCCATATCTATATTAATACACTATCTGTCTAACTAATGTCAAACTTAGATACTTTAAGTTGTCTGTTTGCACAATCGTTGTGTTCCTGTGAGAACTAGACGGGGCCATATCTATATTAATACACTATCTGTCTAACTAATGTCAAACTTAGATACTTTAAGTTGTCTGTTTGCGCAATCGTTGTGTTCCTGTGAGAACTAGACGGGGCCATATCTATATTAATACACTATCTGTCTAACTAATGTCAAACTTAGATACTTTAAGTTGTCTGTTTGCACAATCGTTGTGTTCCTGTGAGAACTAGACGGGGCCATATCTATATTAATACACTATCTGTCTAACTAATGTCAAACTTACTTTAAGTTGTCTGTTTGCGCAATCGTTGTGTTCCTGTGAGAACTAGATGGGGCCATATCTATATTAATACACTATCTATCTAACTAATGTCAAACTTAGATACTTTAAGTTGTCTGTTTGCACAATCGTTGTGTTCCTGTGAGAACTAGACGGGGCCATATCTATATTAATACACTATCTGTCTAACTAATGTCAAACTTAGATACTTTAAGTTGTCTGTTTGCACAATCGTTGTGTTCCTGTGAGAACTAGACGGGGCCATATCTATATTAATACACTATCTGTCTAACTAATGTCAAACTTAGATACTTTAAGTTGTCTGTTTGCACAATCGTTGTTGTTCCTGTGAGAACTAGACGGGCCATATCTATATTAATACACTATCTGTCTAACTAATGTCAAACTTAGATACTTTAAGTTGTCTGTTTGCATAATCGTTGTGTTCCTGTGAGAACTAGACGGGGCCATATCTATATTAATACACTATCTGTCTAACTAATGTCAAACTTAGATACTTTAAGTTGTCTGTTTGCACAATCGTTATTTCCTGTGAGAACTAGACAGGGCCATATCTTTTTTTTTTTTTGCGTTCGCCCGCTAATACTCGAGGCGAAATCTCAGGTTATTATTTTATGTCTAACCTGACATTGATTTTACGTGAGTATCCCTTTATTTCTTGTACAGAGACAGGTGTCCCTCGCCATTCAGGCAAATACTCGCCGATTTCGGAGGTACCCATTGCAGCTGGGTCGGCTCAGGAGCCGCCAGTCCCTGGTCGACGACATTCCTTCAAATGTACTCGCCAGGTCTCGAGTTAATCCAGTCCAAATCCCGGTCGACGAAAAATCCTCAAATGCCGTCGCCCGGGTTTGATCCTGTATCACCCGGTCGCCAGAGCGGTGTTGTAACCACTACGCTAGCGCGGCTCCCATATCTATATTAATACACTATCTGTCTAACTAATGTCAAACTTAGATACTTTAAGTTGTCTGTTTGCACAATCGTTGTGTTCCTGAGACTCCTATGTGACTGAAAAACATAGGTTTCCTCTCACTACAATACTGGAAAAATAGGTCGATGAAACGGTGCAACGTTTTCTGAGTGTTTAAATTATTAAACACATTATTAAGTGACTGTAATTACTGATGAGCATTAGTGCATTACTGACCACCACGCTTCTTGTATAATGTTAAAACGACTCTGTGAGAAAGAATAGGTACCAGTGTACGTGCATTACTGACCACCACGCTTCTTGTATAATGTTAAAACGACTCTGTGGGAGAGAACAGGTACCAGTGTACGTGCATTAATAAAGGCGTCCACTCCATGTTCTGGGATCCCCAGGCTAAGATAAATAGACTGGGACCTAAACATGCAAATAGAAAGGAAGTGGAGGGGGGGGGGGGCATTCAGGTAAACGAGAAGAAGTAATGGACAAAGCTTGAACTGATGACACAGGACAGGAAGAAGTTGGTGAAGGACCAGAGGGAGCTCGTAGCTAGAAATATTGCCACCCCACGTGACTTGCTATCCCCTCATGATCCCTTTTGCTTTTAAGTTGTTATCAAATGTGAATGTTTCACGTGAGAATATAGTCCCCATAATAGTAACTGACTATGTGAAAAGAAAATAAGGCACATGAACCAATGCCGCACCCTTTTCGGATAAAATACGGATATGGCGCGCACTGCCCCCTGAAAGCCAAAGTGAACACCCATTAAGAGAGCACACAGGACTTTCTATTCCTTCATAGTTTACTGACCATAAGTCACGTCACGTCTGACTACAAAGATCCAATGGAAGTTGAAATGGTAAAGAAATAACCACCTGAGATTTAGTGACGTCATCAAGGTATGCAACAGAAAGAGAACAACATAAATGGTTGCTGCCATGTTTTGCCGGGTTACTTGCTCGTCTTTAAACAAAAATTCAGTTAGAAAAAAATTCCTCCTTCCTCCCATTTTACCTTTTTATGGAACAAAAATTAGTGACAGAAGGAATGGGTCGACCTAAACGATGGTGGACACAGGACATCACAGAGTTGTCTGAACTTGTCTTTGGTTGATGCAGGTCGATTCACCCAGATTCGTGATGCGTTCAGAGCAGCTGTAATGGAGACAACGTTCTGGAGAGAATACGTCACATGATGATGATGGAACAAGGCACCACTAGTGCAGTAGCTTCTATGCAGGAAGTATGCGCCAAAGCACTTATATGTTCTTGTAATGGCGGTTTTTGTATTAGTTTATATTATGTGGTATAGTTGCCACCCCCATGCACAACCGTACCTTAGTCGCCTCTTACGACATGCGTGGTAGGGGAAATGGGCCTATTCTTAGTTGTCTTCCCCCTCCGGAACCACACGGGGCATATAAATAATGACAAGTAAATAAAGAATAGTGTCACACGTTGTCTCCCCTGCTCTACAGTGATGGTCCAACAATGGCCAAAATTTACAGTATAAACTGAGGGACTTGAAAGGTATTCACCTTCGCTCAAGATTACTCTTGGCAGAGTCGTAAATAGAAGGATGGTGCTTATATTTTATGAAGACTTTATTGGGTATTTCAGAAATCAAGAAGCTCTGTTATATTTATATTTAAGATCACTGTAATAATTCAAGGCTATTGTGAACTTTGCACCTGCCTGCCCCTTCTATGAAGATAAAGATATATTAGCTCATATCTGAGCCTCCAATTGAATTATTCAGTAAAATATTACTTTAGTAGCTCTGTTGTATTTATATTTAAGATAACTGATTCATACGTGTGCCCTTCTCTCTGTAATAATTAAATCAACTATTAATTTGTAAATACATATAACAAATTTTAATAATCAATTATGGTTAACATGAGTAAATAAATAAGTGATGTGAGTGTATTTACACTATAGAGTTTTTCAGCATCGAAAACTTGTGATGGTGTTTTGAATTAGTGGTGAGAATTAATTTGTTTTGGCCAGATTAAAATCACTTATCTGGCCAGCTGTTGGACTGGTTTGTTGACTGCTCCTTCAGTTGTCAACTTCTGTGGTGAGGGCACGTAATCATAAACCCAGTGGATTGGATGGAAAATCATCGTTATTCTCAGTTAATTTGATGAACAAATGTAACTGGACAGCGGAAACGGCTTTTGCCTGGTTTACACATGTTTAAATATACATATAAACTTTTTTAAATGTTAAGATAATAAACATGCACACCATGACATCATCATCATCCACTCCCTGCTCCACTTGGAGCCTGGGGCTACGTCTGCTTTTGGTTCCCTGTGAGAGAACCGGCATGAAGCAGTCACCAGCGCTTGCTATGGTGGTTCATGACTCTATCATTTTCATATGCTGCGGTTGCCAGCCTCGTATGAACTTGTACAACCACAAGCGGGTTAAACTTGTCAAATATAAAATGATAACATTGAAAATGTTACAACTTACCCCGTATAAACGGGTTACATTTTTCTGCAGATGTCTGGCACAGAAATACTTCCGAATAGTGTCGGGCCACATGTTTTGGGAGCCATGGTAGCGCAGTGGTTAGTGCACTGGCTTCCTATCTCGGTGGTCCATGGTTCGATCCCCAGTTGAGGTGGGATTTTTCCGACCGCAAACGGCTCCGGGGTCGACCCAGCCTCGTGAATTGGGCACCAGAGTAACTCTGAGAAGGTTAAGGCGGCCGGCTTGATGCTGACCACATCACCCCTAGTGTAAACAAAAAAAGGTAAAGGAACCCGTTACACCCCCATTGAGACATATTGGGAATATGGTGTTAGGCCCATGTTTTCTTGACCGTCGGCACACTAGGGGTGATGTGGTCGGCATCACGCCGGCCGCCTTAACCTTCCCAGAGTTGCTCTGGTACCCATTTGGGGCTGGGTCGACCCAGGAGCCGTTTGTGGCCTAAAACATTCCCACCTCATCTGGGGATCGAACCACAGACCACTGCGCTAGGAAGCCAGTGCACTAACCACTATGCTACCACGGCTCCTAAAAAATATGGGCCTAGCATCATATTCTCAATATGCCTCAATCAGCGTGTAACAGATCCTTTACCTTACATGTTGTGGGGCCGTCTTACAGGTAGTCGAGTATTACTTTAATGATAATCCCACTATTATCCTGTTTAAAGTTCCGAGGACTTTGTGGTTTCCATTATTATAAAGTCGAGTTTTCTTACTAGATAATGTCAGTAGATCCTCAATAATTGGTCCAATCCTCGTTATTGAAATCCTATATTTCTTCGGTCCTGGCTAGTCTGAAGAAGTCGTCTTGACACAATGCTGGAGTCTGAAAATGTGCTACATTATATGGGGCCTTTCGCCCACGATCTTTAAGCTTTCTACGCGGCGAGAGTCGCCAATCAAACGTAGTCTATTTTAACATATCTTGGCTAGACCAAGCAAATTTAAACGTTTGACTTAAGTATATATCTTCTCTTCCCCCCCCCCCCCCCCCCCCCCCCCCTTCTCTCGTGAAATTCCGCAGGACACATGTAATTTCAAAAGCATCCCATGTACGGTATTGACACTTCCCTTTTCAGATGACTCATGTGTGTACTTCATAACAAACCCTTCAGTTAAATTTGTTGTTATGAATGTTGACAAACTCGAGTGTCCATCCCCCGGTAGGTTATGTAACTTTCCTACCATATAATTCGTATTTCTTTTCCGATTGTCAGTACAAGCAGTATGGGCGTCAGATTGGTACGTGAGAGAAATCCGCCTAGTCTGTTTATTTTAACAAGGCAGGGCAGCGTTTATCTTTCTGCTCTCAGCTAGGTTGTTAATGTTGTCTATAGGAGTTGTCATGCGAAATAACAACACGAAACCTGAGTCATGCGTTCAAATGAGAGAAAATACGGATTATGAAAGAGTAAAAGGAAAGTACAAAATGGAGTAGAATACAGATAGAACACAATAAAATGAATAGAACGATCAATTTATTACAAACAGTGAACTTCTTCTAAGAGATGAAGGAAGCCGCCACCACAATCATTACGATACCACAGTTTATCTTGATAAGCTACTAGCTCTTTAAGAAGAATTGGCCTAGAACTAATTCATGTCATGACCTGTGCCATTGTCTCAAGGTGTTTCCATGACTTCTTTATCACTTTCATGTCTTTCCCTAGTTCCCCTTCTCCGTGTGTTATTTTATCTACCTTTATTCCTTTTCTCCAGGGGATTACAGAACAACAACTGCATTGTAATACTATCAACTGGCTTCTCACTATCTTACGCCATCGTCTTCTCCTTCCATCTTGTGTCACTGGTATTTATGTCACGACACAGACAGTGTAGAAGAAGTTCGCAGGACGAAGCTCAATATTTTATTGCTGTCTAAACATTATGAATGAAATGTTGGTGGCTTCAGCTGAGAGAGGTCTCTTTCTTGTTCTGAGTATTGTACACGTTTCGCAGAATTAGCGGTTCCTTGTAGACAGGAATACAACGCAATATATCCAAACAAATCGTTTGGACAAAAGGGTTTAGTAGTTCCTGGGGTATCTGAGAAAACAAAGGGAGAATAGAATGACTTATCCCCTCGATTATGTCACAAGAGGCGCCCTCATCATGTAAAACAAATTGCTACAGATACGGTGGCAGCAAGAGCACATGTTGCATGTGGTAAAGGTAGTCATAGAGCAGATACAGCAGTAAGGGAGGGAAATGTTAGAGACCACCAAACTAAGTCCAGCTTCGAAAGGTGGAGTAACCAATTCCTTTCCTCGCTGTCTTTTCCTTTCCTAACTCAAGATCAGATTCAGGTACGCATTTATAGCTGGGTAGACTGAAACGTGACGACATGGTGTTTCGAACCCGATACCTTTGCCGAGAGAGTCCAGCGTTCTAACCACTCTGCCAATAGAACGCTACATGATATGAAATCCGTGAAATAAGCGGTACGGTATGTTTAAACTTGCACTTACATTTTAACTGTACTATGTACATGTTTTTAACTGCCAGATTGATCAATTCCCTGATTTGCCTATAGCTAATCACGAGTGACATAATGCATCAGACTAGTTTTCATGTCTTGATTTCTTCATTTACAAAAAGTTTTAAGTATTGTCTGTTTATTTATAAAGATTCTCAAATTCCCTATTCCTTGGGAAAGGGGGGGGGGGGGATTAGGGGGAGGGGAAGGCCACAGAAATCTTAAACATAAATGTGGATTACATTCACGCTCAGCGTCTATGGTTATGGCCGTCAGCTGTTTAGGTATGCTTCATAATTACAACTCAATGATATTTGTCTTCCCAACAGGAGGTATGATCATACAACCAACCTAAACTTATCAGTGTGATAAGGGTGGTTTTAAAACTTGTGAAGCATGTCACGATTTAGAACTTTCTGAAATAACATCGGAAAGGCACGTTCTTTTGTGACATCTATATTTTAAAAGAAAAGCACTGTTTATTGGAAGTCCAGCAAATAGAAATAGATTGCAAGTTTTATGCACAAAGAAGATGGTAGTTGATCTATTATCCATTGTTCTCTGGCCTGACATAAGATTGTGAATTATTTCTGGAATATTTATGACTGGTGAAACTGTGGTAAGTCTATGAGTATAATATAGTATATGTGACGAACATAAATGATTCTCTACTGAAGACATACGAAGTGCAAAGTGAAGGCGATTGAGATATTCTTCTTCTTCTTCTTCTTCTTCTTCTTCTTCTTCTTCTTCTTCTTCTTCTTCTTCTTCTCATGCCCAAAGAACATGAATTGCTTCCTTCCAATGTGAATAATAAAGATTACCTTGGGCATTGTATTCTTTCAGGACATCGGTATAACTCTTATTCCATGTTGTGTTTACAATCTTCTGTAAAACCACACCTTGTGGCCTTCAGGGTTTTTCATGATTGCTTACTAACTGTCCCTGACTCACTTCTGTATATTAGGATCGGTTCTATATAACGCTGAAGAACACTCTTTTTTACTTCCATTGACAAAGAGTTGTTGCATAAAATAATTTCCTGCTTATGGAACGTTGCTTTTGTTTGGGCTAATTCTGCTCTCCATAACTGAGGTGCATGAGATTACGCGAAATAAAAACACAGAATAAAAAAAAAAAAAAAAACACTGAAAAAAAATACATACATTGGAAAATGGTGATTTAACTGAGCATCGGTGGTACAGCTTACATAAATATAAACATTATTTAGAATATATGCTGCTCAGCCCATTGGAGGTTATAACTAGGCCTGTGGAGCGGGGGTCAATAGTGGGATCGGTTGTACTCAGACTCTCAATTTTCCGCGACTTAACAACGCAGATACCACGTTTGATTAATGCACATTAAAAAAAATAATAAAAGGGGGGGGGGGGGGGGGGGAGGAGAGAGAAGAGGGCGCTTTAAAAAATTGAAATATCATTTCTAAGTAGTTGTTTATTTCTATCTTAGTACATTTAAAGCAACGGAAGTAAAAAGTACCTTGTGAAATTTTTGAAATAGTGAGTTAAAAACAAAATAGTCTTCTGCTGTATAAATTAGAAGAGGCAAGAGTTTTGCGAATTCCGCTCTATCATTACATCAAGTTGTGTCACACAACTGAGGGCAGTCAATCACGGACGGGATGATCGAATATGATGCTGCCAAGCCATTTACATGGTATAGCGTCCCAAATGGAGCACCACATCTGCATTGACTCCAAGGTGATCTGCTAATAAAAAGACAATTTATCTATCAGATAAAGGAACGCGAGAAATGTTGACTTATAATATCTCTTTCTTCAGATGATGAACAAGGTCAAATGTCTGAATACTGACCTCTTCAAGCAGTCGTCTGAGGTACGGAGATTATTTCACGAATTACGCAAATAAAGTTATAGTGCACTCAGTCCAGTACTTAGTTTGGTTAGATTTATTATAAAGCAGGGAGCCGCGCTAGCGTAGTGGTTACAACACCGCTCTGGCGACCGGGTGATGCAGGATCAAACCCGGGCGACGGCATTTGAGGATTTTTCGTCGACCGGGATTTGGACTGGATTAACTCGAGACCTGGCGAGTACATTTGAAGGAGTGTCGTCGACCAGGGATTGGCGGCTCCTGAGCCGACCCAGCACTAATGGGTACCTCCGAAATCGGCGAGTATCTGCCTGAATGGCGAGGGACACCTGTCTCTGTACAAGAAAAAAGGGATACTCACGTAAAATCAATGTCAGGTTAGACATTAATAATAACCTGAGATTTCGCCTCGAGTATTAGCGGGCGTACGAAAAAATTGTGGCTATGTTCGTGCAATTCATTCAGTTAACTGCTGGAAAATGCAAGGATCGCAGCAATACAAGCACTGGTATTTATGTCACGATACAGACAGTGTGGAAGAAGTTCGCAGGACGAAGCTCAATATTTTATTGCTGTCTAAACATTATGAATGAAATGTTGGTGGCTTCAGCTGAGAGAGGTCTCTTTCTTGTTCTGACTATTGTACACGTTTCGTAGAATCAATAGCCTTTAAATGAAATATATTTAAAATTAAAATACAGTGTAGTCATGTTGTAACGAAATTGAAGTGGCCAGCCTCCCTTTTTTCTAAGGAAACATTTGAAAAAATACATTTAAATTATAACTAATACACGTGAATTAACATGGAACATAATTTATGTACGCTACAGGTTTCTGTCTCAATAATTATTGCAAGCATCAAGCAACCTTTAAAAAGGGAATCTTGTAGTGCGCAGTGTGGAGAGGGGGAGGAAGAGGGGAGAAATAAAACATCTGCTCTTATTTCAGGTCACACTACGAAAAGGCACGTGACATGAGATGATTCATGTCGTGTCATCTTTATCCCGTTCATATATGCCCCCAGTTCTCTTCTCTAAGCTATCCCTTTTTTTTTTTTTTTAAAGGATGCTTATAACATTGCGAACTTTGAAACATTAATGAACTGTGTAATGACTTGCGGTGTTAACGCTTGGCTAACAAGATGGATAGCAGCTGCCTTAACTGAGAGATCAGTTGTGTTTAGCTTGGGAAATCAGTACCAATGTGCATTTGCCCTAGACTATGCCAGGGTTCTTCATTATCTCCGGTGCTGTTTACCATTTACACAGCAAAAGTAGCCACCATTCAGCCAACTGGACTGGGATAAACATTGATTTTTGCAGATGACATACTCATTTACAGGGCTGGTTTTGAGCGACAGGAAATGGTCAGTGGCATACACGGACCACTACTTTCTTCTTTGGTCATTGGTCGCTGACTGACAAATCAGTCAGTGACCATCACGCCTAGTGGTGTCTTGTAGGGCAGCAACAAACTGTCTCCACTTTGCTCGGTCGACAGCCTTTTTTCGTGTGGTGCCCCATGTGACGGTATCGCCTCCCCTGCTTTGCAGTAGTGGTCCAACAATGGCCCAAAACTCAAGAGTATCTAATATAGGCTTCAATGGAGTCTATTTGTACACAAGATTACTCTTGGCAGAAATGTAGATAGAAGAGTAGTAAAGCTTCTATCACATGGGAGTCTTCACAAGAAATTCAGGTAAGCGTAAACAATGCTGGCTGTTGCTAAGCACGTTAATTCTGTAACCTGCCGACCACTTTTGTGAAGAATTTATTCTAGCTCGTTAAGCCCCCACCGCTGAGTTAATCAGTGGAACTATTATTATTATATATATATATATATATATATATATATATATATATATATATATATATATATATATATATATATATATATATATATATATATATATATATATATATATATATATATATATATATATATATATATCTGTTTAAAGTGTGTGTTCAGTAACTTTGACTGAGACAAACATGTAATACATTTAAACGATTAAATCGAAGTAAATTTGTAAACAAAATTTAATAATCACTTTAGGTTTAACAGTTTGAAACAAATTTGAATAGTTATGGCTAAAGAATAGCTATCATCCTCGTATTTGGGGATTGCGAAAAGGGTTAAGAAGTTCAGATGACAGCATATGTTTGAACTTAGCTGCCAATGACGGTTCTGTCTTTTCACACTGATCACTCGTCTCTGGTCAAGGTTGTCGGGTGTAGCTCGTCTCCAAGAAACTTCAAGGAAAGTCTACACAGTGCGTCCTTTGTCTTAAAGTGAATATGTTTATAGGGACATTTACCCGGCTTTGAAAATGTAAGTCTTATGCTTAGAATGTACATCATTTATTTTCCTCTTTCCCTCCCAGCTCCATAGGGAACCTGGAACTACTTTATGCTTTTAGTTCTCTTTACGAAACTATCAATAAAAAAATCACCAGCCCGTGCAGTGGTGGTTCATGAATCATCATTCTAGATACCGAGGTTGCCAGCTCCAAATGACTTTGACATCCAATAGCGAGTTTCACACATTAAACTTCACATGGTAATATATATCTATATGTTAGTTCACATGTTAGTAATAAAATATGAAATGTAAATCACAACTTACGCCAATCCTGCCTACAGACTTGTCGCACAGATGAATAAAAGAGACGAATCGTTCTCTTACAACACGTGTCTGGGATATCTTTTAATTTAACAATAGATTGCCCCTTCTGACTCCGTGTTTCTTCAATTTCCTAGTCCGGGTTTTCCTTATTAAAATTTGAAAGAGATTTCCTGTGCTTTATAAGTCTTATCTGGTTCTCCAATAAAAGGTCCGGATAACAATTAGGAATTATGAATCTAGTTTTCACTGTGGCGAGGTCTGGTGTTGTCTTGGCGAGCGTGCAAATCACAGAGAAATAAAACTGTGAAATTGTCACCTATATTCCCTCCAATGATGTTATGAATCTAATCCGGAAGATCCAATCATTTCAAATCATGCAGATAGGGTGTGATATTTCAAAATAGGCCCACGTGAAATAAGGTGCGTGCCTGAAAAGGTCACGTATTACCATATATGGACATCTGATGTCTTGCATACACTCACCAACACATTTGTAGACTCATATTGTCTAAAATGTAATAAATTCATGATTACTTTTTAACCAAGGACCGGAAGCGATTATATCACATTTGTCTGCCCACATGTGTCACACAGACAGTAATATTGGCGTATCAAGGATGACCTGAAACGCTTATGCCATAAGTTCCGACTCATGTACGGGTTATCTGGTTTTATTTAACACTTCTTCCCAACGTAGCTTGAATAAACAAAATACCGTCGCTTTCAAAAGATGGTCAGACAGATTATGCGATCAAATATTATCGCAGGCCGGGTCACCAAACCTGGCGAAGCGTAAATACGTCTGGGGAGGGGTGAGCAATAAGATACGCATTACTCCCGTAGCAATTACTGCCAAAGGGGAGTGGCGTGTTAGAGACTTCACTATGCTATGTCAATCATAGAGCAAAATAGTGAAAATAACGAATGAAAAGGCATGATTTATGCCAAATAAAAGCGATGAGTGAGAAAACTGAAGAAAAAGAGGGCTGAAGGTGTGAGAGATCACAAAAAGAGCATGTTTAGACGTTTTGTCACACCCCAGCTCTGGTTATGCTGAGCATCTCCGTCTCCACAGTTCTCCGCCAAGTGGCTTTTGGGCGTCGTTGCTTTCACTTACCTTCTGGAGTCCATAGCATGGCAGTTCTGGTGATGGTGTTCAGGGTCTCTTCTGAGGATGTGACCAACCCAGTTCTAGCGTCTACCCACTATGATGGTGCGCATGCCCTCTTGGTGGGTCCGAGTTAGCAGTTCAATATACTGCCCTGGTCAAGCAGGGGTATGCATTAATGAAAGATATGACAGACAAGCTTCAAGAGCACCTATAGAAGGGGCATTGGATTTTGATAAAGGAGAGATACTGAGGGCAATTAATGATCGCCTATTACAGAATGACACTGCAATCGATGAATCATCAAGGCTAAGATTGCGGAATTTGGCATCAAACGTAAGACTAGCTGGCAAGGTTGCCACTCAAGTTCTAGAGATAAACCCAGATTTTCTTCTAAAAAACCCCAGATTTTCTTCTTAAAAAATCCCAGAAATACCGGGATTATTTTATGCCCCAAATACAAGGGATAGACAATGCTTACACAAGCTTTTAGTGCAACTTTAGCACAAATAAGCTATGTGCTACCAATGTTTATTTATTTCTTCATTTTTATTTTATTTTTTTATTACCAAAAATTCACAATTATATAAAAATGATTTTATTAACACCCCAATATATGAACTCTTGAAAATGAGATATTTTAACAGTAACATACTTCCTCAAATCAAATATTAGATGTTAGTTGTAACTTGTTACTGTTGAAAATTGTCACTTGTCAGCGACTCGGCATCCATGTCGACAACTTCTCCTTTGTCAAGATCATATGCATGAATTGACAACGTGGAATCTTGATTGTGGAGTTCCAAAATCTTTGTATATCTCTGCCGACAACGTCCTTCACGCACATCTTCAACCACGCTTTTACTGGATTAAACTTGTGACAAACTCCTTCATTGGCAACTGCTTGCTTGGCTAGTATTCTATTGGAAACTGTTTCACACAAAAGCTTGTTGGTTTGTTTAGTTTTAACTAAGTTAACCTTCAAAAACACTCTTTCGACGCATGCTGAGGAGTGAGGTAGTGTCATAAGCGTGCATATGAGGTCAGCCAAAACATAACATTTCTTCTGGTTATTAGCATCTGTTACTTGTTGCATTCCCAGCCAGAATGCGGGTGGATCCTCATCCACCAGATGTCCAAGATCTTTTCGGTACGATGCCAGTTCTCGCCAATGATCAGACAGACAATTAATGCTCTCTTCTGAAACAACTGTTGGGAACTGTGCTGCTAATGGAATGACAGAAGGTTTGTTGATATCGAGAGCTTGCTTTGGATCCAACAGCTACATTTGCGTAAGAACACTGTTTTATCCAAGTGGGAACCTGCGTCGTATTTGAGTACAAAGTTCAATCAGGTATGCCAATACATCCTTGCGAAACTGGACTTCTTTATCTCCTAACGGTTGTCGGATTAACTGCGCTTCACATCGTCCACCCAGCTCAGTGTAATTCAGCTTTACGGAAACGGAGTATTATGTTCTGCCATGAAAGCCGACAACATTATCTCTGCTTTAGCAATTTTTTCTTGGAGACAGGGCTCTTTTGGTTTGATGAAAAACTTGTTAATGTTCAGAGTTTTGCTTTTGGCTTCGAAGTTTTTCATGTGCTTCTGTATGCCTTTATGTGTCAATAAAGCTGTTTTGTTGGCATTAGTTAATTTACAGGAACAGACCGTACAAATCGCAGCATAGCGATTGCCAGAGTCCGGCTTTATCCAATCTTTCAGTTCGCTGTCTATTAGCGATTCATCACAAAAAGCCTGCTGATACCATGGCTTCACTTTTTTACGCGGTGGCGCGTGTCGTCATGCCGCTACTACTATCTAGCGTACCTTCATCATCGCTTAAGTCTAAAATTTTAAAAGAATACTTTAAAACACATCGCAAAAATGACTGAGTACTGTAGATGACAGCCATTAACAGAATAACAGGAAATAGATAGCTGATGTAAATCAGTCACAAAACGTCATTGGTGTGGTTTGACGGTGTACTCTCCATAGAAAAAAAAAAAAGCGAGTTGCATGATACTGTGGTTTCCGGTGCGCCTTCTGGCCCAGTATCTACGACTTTAGCACCTGTTCAACGGGAGAGTGGGCTCATCCCTAATCTGTTTATGTTCCCAGTAGTAGACTATTCGCAAGCAGCCTGGGGTGTCAACTGCTCTGCAGCGACCTTTGTTTACCGAGGCGGCGCGTCCTGAAGCTCGTATGGTGAAAATATGGTTTGCTGTTACTTCAAAATAGCCCTGTCTTTCCCCGTGGCTTTTCTGCCAGTCCTGCAACTTTGAGTTTAGGATTCTAGCTCCAGTATCTTTCCAGGCCATTTTATATTCCTGCCTGGCACGCATACAGAGGACCCCACTTCTGGTTCTAAGTTAGCAGTTGGGGGACTAGGTGGGGGTAACACTGTGCAATTTTACCCCGTCATCCAGGGGCTCTCCAGATACCCAGAGCTTGCACAATGCTGTGCCACTTGTTCTGAGCTCTCCCAAAATCCTCACGTCCCTGCACAGAGCCACTTCCCGATAACCCAACCACCTGCCAACCCTCCATTTAAGAAATCTCCTTCATGCGGGGAAGTCAAGAACCAGTTTTTAAGTCTGGTGCCCAAGTGACCCCCCCAAAGTGTGCAATGCTGGGTTCTCATCATGCTGCAACAATAGTACAGGAGGGATTTGTGATGCTCAGCCATCTCTCTCAATTCTGCACCGATAAGTTGACATCGGGGACTTTAACTTTGCCTCAGTACTGGGATGGGCCCCGTTTCCGTACACCAACACACAGCCTGAAGGTAAGAATCACTTGCATGATTTTTTAATCAGATCTGAAAACAAATAGTTATATACTAATTATATTTCTCAAATAATAAGTAGAGAAAGCGGTAGAAAAACGTTATTGAATCGCATTTATGTATAGATATTTATATATTCTGATTGTTTCCCTTGACAATGTTATTAAATGAGGTTGGGGGGGGGGGAGAGAGAACGCGTTTTACTACGTCGTCTCTTCCATGCCCACAATGTTGTTTAAACCAGGTGTTTCCTATGGACTTATTATGGACTTGTTCACACTCTATTAATGTATCTCTCCTCTAACTTCTGTTTTCCTAATCTGTGATTGCCTACAGAATCTTTAACTTTCCCGTCCCCTACTTTGGCATTCCAAGAATTATACCAACTTCCTGTGATTTGGTTTGGGGAAACAACCATGATTACACTATTATAAAATGTTTTGTTGTTGTTGGCTGGGACGTATAATGGAAAGACAGCCTACAGTAATCTGACAGGTTTGCGACCTCGTAGCGTCCTATGATTTGCTAGCAAAACCATGCATTTACAGTCTGTGTTTACTCACTTTTAGTCCCACCTCTTTTTCTGTGTTTAACACGAGCTAACACAATGTTTACAAACTTTCGTAACCTGCCCGTCAAAACAGGTAGCGAATCAGCTTTCGTTTACCTCGTTTTCCCACGCCAGTATCTGTCAGGCATACGATCTCAGGCAGAAAACACGTGAAACAGACGTAACGGCCTTTGAAGTCTCCGGAAAGGGGAGCTAACGCTTTGATGTCGATTCGCACGGGCAAAATCTTCGAAAGACCCGTTAGACGTGAGAATTCTTCTGATGTCGATTAGCAACGCCCGACAGAGCGACCGTAAAGCTTTTATCTTGGGAACTCTGTTTCTGATTCTCTCGATACAAATGGTAACGTGAAAAGTAACATCATCTATAGATCAGAGAACCATGATGATATATAAACTGTGTTTTCTTAAACCTGCTATCAGTTGTCACTCAGAAATTCTTGTGTTCACTTGGATTTTCTAGCTGTTAGAACTAGTGAAATAAATAACGCGTAGCTATTTCATACCAGAGGTTCAGTTATAATGTTAATTTACACCACCCGCTTTCTCACACAAGAAGAGACAGTTTTAGTTGACTAATTTTATGTTAGGCGCGACTGATAGTGACAGAAAATAATTCACGTTTTATTTCATCGTGCGTATTTTATTATAAGTGCCTAGTATTTAATACCATAGGATGACCAACAGACGCCGACAATTTAATAGCTATTAACGACAGGCGATATTTATGTAAGTGCGCGTATGGATAATTGAATAATAATTGACATTATACGCTGATCGTTAAAGCGCGAGAAAAAGGGGCGGGGAGAGTGCATACCTCCATCCGAATGAAATCTCAGCGCTAGCGAAAGCTGACCGTATAGGCTAAAGACACCGTGTGCCTTTTAAATTTAATCAGGACTGACGGAGTGGATAAAAGATCGTCTTGTCCCCGTCTGTGTGCATATATATGAAGCTATATAGAATAGTAGCATTTTTTCATAAATGTTCTTTATTCCTAGCAGACCCGATCACAAGGGCGTCCAGCGGTCTTTTTCGGTCTTTTCTTCATTTACTGAGCGGTTAATGTTGTCTTTTCTTGGCTTGTGCGTCACCAATTTCATTTGTGAGCAAGGACTTGCCAACGATACATGAGAAACATTTTAACTTGTAAATTTAAACTGGATTTACCAAACCCAGCAATATTTTTTCATTTTTATCAGCCCACTGGGGTATACAAAATACCAACTATACTCGTGACCTCTGCCAGTCGTATCCATGCGGATTTATCCAGAAAGTTGCGCTGTTTCAGAATCGGCACTCTACCATAGAGCCAGCCGATAGGATTTACCATCATTTATCAATTGTAACATTTTAGCAACCAGATGTTTTCCAATACTGGAAGTATTTTCCTCCTTTTTTTTAACTGTGAACCTCAAGAGCACGTTCTGCTACACTAACTATTCGCGGTGACCTTCTGTTCATCCATGGAAAATTAAAACACCAGATTCGGCGTCCACCTCGCTAGTCTTGACTTGATAGAGAATGGACTGGGGCCAATTTGGGAAATAAAAAACCTGGCAATTTTATATTCAGGATAATTGTATTTCCAAGGGATATCACCAAGAATAGGTAAGCGTGATTGAGTGGCCACTGTATGACAGAGAGAGTGAATATTTTTTCTTTGTTACAGGAACTTTACCAACCTGGGATTTTGCTTAAACTTGTTTACTTCACTGGGTAGCATTTAGTAGGAACTTGTTTCTTTATTGTCTATTCTGTAACATAGTGCTAACCTTTGACCTTTGGGTTATTAACTTTTTTGGTTCTTTTATCCATAGGGGGAGGGCACATTTATTCTGTTATTTTCATATGTATGTAAATCTGATTTTATTTGATCTTTCGTTAGATGTTTGATGTTGTCAAGTTCAAATGATAATAACCAACAAAAGAAACTTAACTTTGTGTGTTGGTCAGACCCATACCCAATTAACCGTAGTTTTTCACGTTTGTGTGTCTTGTTGTCACACAGCTGTGTGTGTAGTTAAACTTATATTTATATGTATGAGGAGGGCAAGGTTTGTCTTGTACTAAATTATAGTCGTAAAGATAGCAAAAAAATATTATTTCAAGAACAATATTATACCTGCATATTACTTTGGTGGTGACAGACGGACTTGACTGGTAGTAAATGAGAACTTTGTTGTTCGGAGAATTCAACAATGGAACGAAATATGTGTTAGGCGCAATGTGTGTAACTGAAAGGCAAAACAACCATAACATGGAAATGAGACCAACAGTTGTACCACACCTCACCTGAAAACATCACACAGTAAATAAAATTGACTCAAAATCCGCTAGAACCGAGGAAGCAATATGCAACAATTTTGTGGACAGCTGTCAGGTGTCTGAAATCAAAGAAAAATATGAACAAGGTAGACATTGTGTACAAGACAGAAAACATGTTTGAACGCCATCATTACTAGATAATACGGAATGAGTACCACAAAATCAGTCTTAATATTAAAACGTGTTTCTGAATAATCCACAAAAGCCAGATCCAAACCTCAGAAATGAGATATCTGAGGAAGGTGGTTGAAGTAACAAGAGACATGGTACGCAACCAGACGATACGTTAAGGCCTTAAATCCCATCCCCTGCAGACCCAAGTAGAACAGTACCAACTAAGATGGTTTGGCCATGTCTGCAGAATGGGAGAAGACCGGCTACCACGACAAGCATGGGAAACAAAGAGCCAAGGATCCAGACCCCGAGGACGACCCAGAGTCCGCTGGGAGGACAACATTAGACAATCTTTGAAGGACCGAGGACTAGAATGGAACCAGGCCAGGAGGAAGACAGCCGATAGGATAATCTGGCGCTCTCTCTTCCAAATCTCTACACCTCACGGTAGAAGGGGAACGACTAAGTAAGTAAGTTTCTGAATAATTACTACAAAAATATGAGTTTGAGAGCTAGACGAAACAAAGATTAGCTGTTTTTCTATATTATAATTAATTTAGAAATAGTTTCGCTCAGTAATGCTAAACATGCTAGATAACACGTGTGCTAAATTATTTCTGTCAATTCAGTCATAAAGCAATATTATTTAGTTTGATACCATACGTTATTTCGTCATTCATGTCGCACGCACACACGCACGCAAGCACGCACGCACGCACGCACGCACACACACACACACACACACTCACACACACATATATACTCTTCATGTCAAATAAATGCTGTCTCTCAAATCATTTATCCAGCAATTCATTTTTTTGTCATCCATCAAATCTGTCATCTGCCTGCTTGTCATCCATGAAGTAGCCATATTTTAATCTTTCATATACCCTATTTTTGTCATTCATATACCAAAATGTTTCCATCGTATAGCCACATTTAATCTGTTAAAAGGTTTTTTTAGCCCCTTTTTGGTGATGTACATACCGCTCAACCTAGGCACGAGGTCCTT
Source organism: Oreohelix idahoensis (assembly GCA_024509875.1). Lineage (NCBI taxonomy): Eukaryota > Metazoa > Mollusca > Gastropoda > Stylommatophora > Oreohelicidae > Oreohelix > Oreohelix idahoensis. Next base: position 57,614 of record JAMPIV010008244.1, on the reverse strand, counting down.
AGGTTGTATTAGGGAAACGATTTATGTCAACAAAAAATAAACCAGTTTGCCGTAATCTTATTTAATGAGACATGAATCCATGATGTTTCTACTCTCGTCTCGTGTAGCTCCCGTGGGATCTGACGAGATCAAGACAGAATAGAACTACTACTGCTTCTAGCATGTCGTAATAGCCACTAGTATGAAGTTGTGCATGGGGCTGGAAATCTCATCATAGATCGTGGGATTGTCTCCCCTGTTCTGCAACAGTAGTCCAATAATGGCCAAACACAGAGTAAAGGATGAGGGTTCTAAAAGGTATCAACCTTCGCTCAAGAGTGCTCTTGGCAGAGATATAAATGGAAGAATAATACTTCTATTTCATGGGTGGCTCACATGAATTTTTAGAAAGGCAAACATAACGACTGAGATCATCTAAGCTGTTATGAACTTATTAATCTCCACTCCTTCTGCGAAGACAGGTTTCGACTCGTAGTTTATGAGCTCCCAGCTGAAGGTGATTCAGCTAAATATTAATTTTACAGCTCTGTATGGTTAAGTATTTTTTTTTTTAAATGAATCATACATGTACAAATTTACTCAATAATGATTAATTCAATCTTAGATTTATATATACAAATAACCAATTTAATAGTCAATTATTGGTTAACAAGATAAAAAATACATAAAGTTATTTTAACAAGGAAAACAATCAATTAATTTTGATCATCAGGGGATGATTTGCGTGCATATTTTACAGAGTCTATATACTGTGGCAGTTCTTTAGGATCTATCTGGCCAGGTGTTGACAACGATTCGTCAATGATCTTGGGTTCAGTAACTGCTGGTTCCCAGAGGTGTTTTGGGCTATTTCTTCTCTTCGGGAATCAGATACTGTGGCAGCAGCACGTCCCTTGCAGCAAGGACGGGGTAACTACTTAGATTGTCTAGCAAGCTTCTTCAAGACTCTGGTCTCCTGATATGAACATCAGGCTTCCATCCACCCTTTAACTTCCTCAAAATTTTGTCCCTCCCTGGGCATTAAATTTGGGCCCACTGAGTCGGATGAAAGTGCTTTTAGACAGCGGAAGACGATAATTGAAAGATTCTATACATATTTAAATATACGTATAAAACTTACTAAAATGTTGGAAAAAATATATACACCATGCTATCATCATCCACTCCCTGCTCTCTATGGAACCTAGGGTCACCTTTGCTGTTGGTTTACTGTGATGAAACCAACACGAAGCAGTCACCAGCTCTTGCAGTGGTGGTTCATGTGTGGAGTTATTTGAAGTGATGAGGTTGCCAGCCCCACAAGCAATTTATGCACGTCAAATGCAAAGTATAAAATAATAAAACATACATATTACAACTTACCCCGATATTCTGGCGAATTACATACTTTGTGCAAGAAAACGTCCGAATATTGTGGGGCAACATTTTAAAATGCCGTCTCTCAGGTGGTTAGGGTTACTGCGTTAAGTATAATCCCAACTATTAGTACTGTAGGCAGGCTCCAGGGAGTCGTGATTTCCAGTAATGTAGTTGAGATTGAACCTTTTCTCATTTTAGGTCATCTAGTACTCTGTCCTTTCCTGAAGTGGAATCCCGATTCTATTCGTTATCCTGGCTGTCTGAGGTTTCTCCTTGATGAGATGGAAATGCAGTGCGTATGTCGTAAAATGTTCTAGTTTATAAGCAAAATTTTTCTCCCACGCACATGTTTCCCGAATGAGGAAAGATCCAATCAGAAGTAGTTTAGTCCAGCATTCCAATACCAAACCAACCGCCAGTAAGCGTCTGATTTTGGTAGGGGTTCCCCCACCCTCATGTTGAACATTAATACATGCCAACATAAGGTATTCCCCTTACATATTATTTTCAAACGCACCTGAACGTACTCCTTGACCATATAATGTCTTGCCACTTCCGTGTTACTTGTCATGTTTATAAAAATCCTACATCACCAATCTATCCCAATTATTACTGATAATTTCTACATAGATGTTACTTTCTCATAGTTGTTTATGGCAACAAAGTCATCTGTCGGAAGTGTTATATAATTTATCGTATTCCACTCCTTTCTAGCTGGTCATGTCTGCAGAATTTACACATTATCTTAAAATACTATCTATTGTCCAGGTTGAAAACCTGTGGCAACGTGATTTTGTGGAAGTTCTGCAAGCCGTGTGCCTGAATCAAACGTTCGTCATCTACATTCCCCTATACAAGTTTGGTTTTGTCGCCATCTAGTGTAAAGAACATTACACTGTTATCTCTCAATTTGGCTTAACAATAAGGATGTCGCTACCTGAAAACGCCAGCTGCAATTGTGAATTCAAGCTCAATAATAAACGAAAAATGATACGAAGATTGTATCCGATTCTTATCCAGCACACAGTACCTACTCCTCCCACCACTCCCCCAACATAGTTAGATTCACAACTTAGTTATCATTAAATATTCACTCTGTCTGTCAGAGCCTACGTAGTTCTCGAGTCCATCTTTTAAAAGACATTTTTTCTTCATATTATCATGTTTCAGTTTCCTCTTATGTCATTTAATGTCTTCTAATCTCTATTGTTTTGCATTTCGTTTACGCACCCATGTTTCATTCTAATAACAGTATGTGGGTAATGTTTTCACGTATCTTCTCAAATCAGAACAGAAAGGGCCACATGTGAGATGTGTCCCTGTCCACAACTGACTGCTTACTGGACTCCTCCGCCATCCTGGCCACGCCATCTGTTGTGTGAGAACAGATTCGTCACTTGCAACGGCAGCAGAACTGGCTTGCTGATAGTAGGCGCCATTTTGTTGACCTACTTTATAGTTATGGACATTCTCCTTTTCACGCGTTTCCGAAAAGTAAACCTTGTACTAGACTCTAAGGGAGGCAAACCGGAAGAGATCTACACACCACTAACACATCTATCAATCAAAGGCATTCTGAATGACCACCTGAGTCAATTTTTCATCGCTCCAAGTACTGAGTACTTTAACTTGGTGACCCATTTTAGCTCCGCCTTCAACTTCATAACTCCAAATATGATATCGTTCGCTCACCTTATATGTGGATTTATCTCTGGAAAATTTATGGCTTCAGAAAACTTGCAGGATAGACGGATCGGTGTGATACTGTATGAGTACAGGACTTGGCTAGACGCCTTTGACGGGACAGTTCACCGCGCCCAGGAAGGCCTTCATCTTCAGTATCACTCTGATCATTCCACTGTAGGATACGCCATTGACTCTCTTTTCGACACTCTTGGTGGATGCTTCCTTAGCTTCAGTATTTTCTTTTATCTTGTGAAGAAGTTTGGTCCTAACAGTTTCCAGCTGCCTGTCAAGTTCTCTCGTGTTATCTCAGTGAACAGCGATGTAGCGCCGGGGTGGTCGTTCAGTAAATGTGAGCCCAATAAAGAAACGTACAGTATGAAGGTCATCATCTGGAAATCATTGACCTTTGGTGTGTGTCTGGGAGTGGCGGGAAAATGCTGGGACCAAGCTGTGGAAGATTTTACCAAGGTGTTCCAAGTTGAAATAAAAGATGAAAAACTTGCGGTAAGTGGAGCTACTTTATCTGTAACGCTGGAATCTTCGTTATTTCTTTTTTTTCTCCTCCTTATTCCCCCCCCCCCTCCTTAAAGAAAATGGACCATCACTGCTACTGTCTCCTTGGTTCAAGTTGTTAACTCATATTGGTCGTATATTACTGTACTTAGGTTGTTAACTCATATTGGTCGTATATTACTGTACTTATGTTGTTAACTCATATTGGTCGTATATTACTGTACTTATGTTGTTAACTCATATTGGTCGTATATTACTGTACTTAGGTTGTTAACTCATACTGGTCGTATATTACTGTACTTATGTTGTTAACTCATATTGGTCGTATATTACTGTACTTAGGTTGTTAACTCATATTGGTCGTATATTACTGTACTTAGGTTGTTAACTCATATTGGTCGTATATTACTGTACTTAGGTTGTTAACTCATATTGGTTGTATATTACTGTACTTAGGTTGTTAACTCATATTGTTCGTATATTACTGTACTTAGGTTGTTAACTCATATTGGTCGTATATTACTTAGGTTGTTAACTCATATTGGTCGTATATTACTTAGGTTGTTAACTCATATTGGTCGTATATTACTTAGATTGTTAACTCATATTGGTCGTATATTACTTAGGTTGTTAACTCATATTGGTCGTATATTACTTAGGTTGTTAACTCATCATTCATTCATAACCCTCCACTCCCAAAGGAGCATAGGCCTTCAACAAACACATGCCAAGTCCTCCTGTCACGTGCCATCATCTCAAGTTCTTTCCATGTTCTCCTCATCATTTTCACCTCTGTTTCCAACTCTCTTCTCCATGTGCTTCTTGGTCTAGCTCTGCCTCTCTTGCCCTGGGGGTTCCAGAACAAGGACTGCCTTGTAATGCTATCAACAGGTTTCCTCAGTGTGTGTCCTATCCATCGCCATCGTCTTCTTCTCATCTCTTGTTCCACTGGCACTTGTCTAGTTCTTGTCATCAGTTCCACGTTGGTAACCTTGTCATACCATTTTAATCCCTCTATTCTACGCAAGCACCCATTTATGAAAGTCTGTAGCTTTTTGGTTGTTGTCTTTGTTGTTCTCCATGTCTCCGAGCCATACAATAGGACTGACTTCACATTTGAGTTGAATATTCTTATTTTCGTGTTGGATCCGATTTCTCTTGATCTCCATATATTTCCCAATGCAATGAAAGCTCCTCTTGCCTTTTGTATCCTTATTTTGATATCACTGTCTGTCCCTCCAATTTTGTCTATATTACTGCCAAGATATGTGTACGATTCTACATCTTGTATTGGTGTTTCTTCAAGTTCAACCCTGTTATCATTACCTGCATTTATTCTCATTATTTTTGTCTTTTCCCTGTGTATTTTCAGACCCAATTGCTGTGACCTCTCATCGAGTGTTTTCAATTTGTCCTGCATCTGATTACGGTTATGGGACAGAAGAGCCAAGTCATCAGCAAAATCCAGATCATCTAACTGCTTAGTCAGAGTCCACTGGATTCCATTTCTGTTGTGTGTTGTCGATGATCTCATAACCCAATCTATTGCCAGCAAGAAAAGAAATGGAGACAAGAGGCATCCCTGTCGCACTCCTGTTCTTATCCCAAACGGTTTTGTAAGCTGTCCTTCATGAAGAACTCTGCATGTCATGTCTGCAGATGTTTTCTTTATTAAATTAATGATCTTCAGGGGAACTCCATAATGCCTCATCAATTTCCAAAGTGATTCTCTGTCTACACTGTCAAATGCCTTTTCGTAGTCCACAAATCCGATGTATAGTGGTGAATTCCATTCCAGACTTTGTTCAACTATTATTCTCAAAGTGGCTATCTGGTCTGTACATGATCTGTTTTGTCGAAAACCTGCTTGTTCATCTCTCAGTTTCTTGTCTATGGACTCTTTTAATCTCTCAAGGATAATCCTGTTTAATACTTTTCCTGGCACTGATAGTAACATTATTCCTCTATAATTTGTGCACTCTTGTAAATTTCCCTTCTTAGGCAACTTAACCAGATATCCTTCCTTCCATTCTGCTGGTATCTCTTCCTTTTCCCAGACTTTACCAAGTAATTTATATAACATCTCTGTAGCCGTGTCGATATCTGCTTTGATGGCCTCTGCTAATGCCATCAGGTCCAGATGCTTTTCCATCTCTTAGAAGCTTTATGGCTTTCTTTATTTCTTCCTTCGTTGGTCTTTCCCCGTTAATTTGTAGCTCTTCTTCTGCTGGCTGGATGTCCGGTGGGTTTTGTGGAGCTGGTCTATTGAGAAGGTCCCCAAAATATTCTGTCCACCTCTTCATTTGCTCTTGTATATTGCGAGCAGTTTCCCATTCTTGTCTTTTATGAGGCAACTTGTTTGCTTGTATTTCCCTGTTAACTTCTTTGTGCTGCTATACAGTTCTCTCATATTTCCTTTGGCTGCAGCATCTTCTGCCTCTCTTGCCAACTCCTCAATATACTTCCTCTTGTCTCTTTTGATACTTCTTTTTACTTCTTTGTTTGCTTCTGTGTACACTTCTTGAGCCTTGGCTTTGGAACTTCTGGTTTTGCTTGTGTTTAACTCTGCTTTCTTGTTTTTTCTGTCTTTTATCTTATTGATGGTTTCTGTTGTTATCCATGCTTTTTGTTGTCTTTCCCTTTTCCCCAGTATTTCTTCACACGTCTCCTTCCATACAGTTTTGACCTGCTGCCAATAGTCTTCTGTATTCTCTACATCTTCCAGCTGTTGGAGCACTTGGAATTTGTTAGATACTGTGACCGCAAATGTGTCTCTTGTTTCTTGATTTCTTAGCTGTCCTACATTAAACTGTTGTCTATAATTTTGCATTGTTGCATATCTCTTGAGTTTCATTTTTACTTTGGCTATCAGAAGATGGTGATCTGATGCCACATCTGATCCTCTATATACCTTTACATCCTGCAATGATGATCTAAACTTCTTGTTTATGCATATATGATCGATCTGATTTTCTGTTCTATGGTCTGGTGATATCCATGTTGCCTTGTGTATTCTCTTATGTGGAAACATGCTTCCTCCTATAGCCAGTTGATTTGAAGCACAGAAGTTTGCGAATAGTTCTCCATTTTCATTCATTACTCCTAGCCCATGTTTTCCCATGACTTCTTCAAATCCGGTGTTGACTGTACCTATCTTTGCATTCATGTCACCCATCAAAATTGTGATGTCTTTTCTTTTTACTTTATCCATAATTTCCTGTAGTTTAGTATAAAATGCTTCTTTCACAGACTCTTCTTTGTCATTAGTTGGTGCATAACATTGGATGACATTTACATGAATTTTCTTTTTAGCTGTTTTGAAAGTAGCTGTTATTATTCTGGGTCCAACGGCTTCCCATTCAATGAGTGCTTTCTGTGCTTCTTTAGATAACATAAGAGCTACGCCTTCACTGTGGTGTGAACTTTCGTCTTCATGTCCTGAGGACAGCACCAATTCACCTGTGATGAGTTTCTTCTTGTCTACCCCCTTCCACTTTGTTTCACACATTCCCAGAACCTCGATTTTGTATTCCCTCATTTCTGCTGCTACTTGCGCCACTTTCCCTTGTTCGTTTAATGTCCGAACATTCCAGGTGCCAAATCTGGAAGTTCTCCTAGAAGAAAGAAGGTTAGTCAGCAACGCAGACTCCTTTCGGCTTTCTCTGTGTTGCATCATACGCCTCCCAGCGAGAGGACCTTCCCCTGTCTTGGATGGCTGTGTTTTATTTTCTTTATTTGTCTTGTCCATATTTGTTGAAGTTTTTTGTGGTTTAAATTTTTTTACAGGATGGGGTAACCGGCCCCATGCCCAAACCTCCTTAGTCGCCTTCTACGACATGCTTGGCAGGGGACAGTGTTACTATTCTTTGCCCCCCTTTCGGGCCCCGGTAACACACGGGTGGTTGTTAACTCATATTGATCGTATATTACTCAGGTTGTTAACTCATATTGGTCGTATATTACTTAGGTTGTTAACTCATATTGGTCGTATATTACTTAGGTTGTTAACTCATATTGGTCGTATATTACTTAGGTTGTTAACTCATATTGGTCGTATATTACTTAGGTTGTTAACTCATATTGGTCGTATATTACTTAGGTTGTTAACTCATAGTGATCGTATATTACTTAGGTTGTTAACTCATATTGGTCGCATATTTCTTAGATTGTTAACTCATATTGGTCGTATATTACTTAGGTTGTTAACTCATATTGGTCGTATATTACTTAGGTTGTTAACTCATATTGGTCGCATATTTCTTAGGTTGTTAACTCATATTCGTCGTATATTTCGTAGGTTGTTAACTCATATTGGTCGCATATTACGAGATGCAAAGAGGAAACAATGATGTTATTTTGTCTTTGTCTGATAAGAGACTGACAGAAGCTTCATAATCTTGTCTAAGAAAACAAAGACAGAAGTAACGATAGTAACAACAACTCATTCTTCCATTTGACAGTAGTTTCTTCCTCTCTCTTTTAAATTTAAAACATTCATTATTTTATCTTTTCCTACGTCTGTCACATGTGTACATCCTGGTATTTTTCTTCAGTATCTTCAACATGAGAATAACATTATTTCCATTTTCACTTCTTATGGAGCTTGAAGCTATGACTTCTGCTAGTCATCTTAAAGGAATCCTGCACTAAAGCATCCACGTGCTCTTACAGGGATGGTTTCTATTGCAACTTATTCTACACGATGAGATTGCCCGCCCCATATAAATACAACCTCATATTAGTCTTAAAAAACTCCTGAGGTAGTAGTTTTACTATTTCTTTGTCTCCTTTAGACACCCGTAAACTATTCGGGGCTATTTCACGATTAAGAATCCCACTTTAGGCGTAATAACATCTACCAGGCAGATCTCAACTTTGATAGTAGCATGTTGCTTCATTTACAGGCATTTTAGGCTATACTTTCCTGTACTGTCTTCGACCTTACTGACAGTAGGAAAAACAAAACGCCAACTTTGTTTTGTCTGTTCGGTGTCACATAGGATGAAAATATCGTATCCGTCAAATAGTTACTACATGGTATGCTTAAGTCACTGAATATTTTTTTAAAAATTGTGTCCTCAATTTCTTTTCCAGAGGCTTCAGAATGAGCTTTGCCATTCTTACACCGCACTGATCATATTTTACCTGTGGCGTTTGTTTGGAGGCCAGTCTGTTCTCAACTATATCTTGATGGCTATCTACATGGACAAAGTCTGGGTACGTCTTTTATAAAGTTTGCGTTTATCATTGACACAAGCTGGATATCATTGACACAAGCTGGATATATCATTGACACAAGCTGGATATATCTGTGACAGGGGCTAGGTGTGTTTGAGGCGAACTTATGTCGATTTGGCTACCTCACACCAAAGACCCATGCACTAAGAAAACTTTATTAAGGATCGTTTGACAGGGGTTGCAATTATTGGTTGCTTGCAACTCTCTCAGCAGCAGACTTAGCAATTCAAGCAACACAAAGCCTTATACAGATCAACATTTAATACTACCGAACACCCAGACAGTGTTCGTAGACTTTCTGAAAAACAATATATAAAAACAATGTCTAAGTGAAAATCAATAACATAAATAATAATGTGCGATTCGCTTGCATGGCTAGGCGGGGTTTTCACACGGAAGGTCCAGGGTTCGAGTCCTGGGTAAGCCACTCATGTCTGTTGTTTTTCTGTTGTCTAGTGTTCTACTTCTTTATTTCCTACGAGCGCCCGATAACATACCTTTATGTTTGTCTCATATTAATTAACATAAATAATAACACGTACCATTCAGAAAACATGCGCCTACCACAGTCAGCCATGATCAATCAGCTACAGGTACCCATTCATACCACGTGCTCTTATGGTTATGCCATCTTGCGAGAACAGCGTACAGCCACGCTAACAACCCAGTAAAGCTGCGTGGTTGTACATTCTATAGTAACCTTACATTATAATACTAAATATTATAGAAATAATGGCTTAGCAAAGCTATTTAAAGCGGTACAGAAAACCAATAGAGATTTTATACCGTATAAAAGACTATGAAACTAAGAAAGCTAACACCAATTAGCTATAGCCGATCTTACTAATACTTACACCAAATTATCAGTCTAACATTACTGAAGAAGCACATGACTTATTCTAGTAAGCTGTAACATATTAATAAATTGCAGCACTCGCCACACTAAAATAAACTATTTTCGGCATCAGTACCGTAGTTAATAAACATAACAATCTATGTCACGCCACAATTAAATATATTCAAACCGACTACGTGTCGGATTTACATAAGATCATAGAAGGTTTCCTTAACCCCAAACAATATGGAAATACTTAACCATTAAATTCCATTTACACAAATGTAATAACTGAATATGCCAGTTCTAGTTCAGTCCACGTGTTATATTTCCTGAACATGGACCCACGCCATGTCCGAATAGATTTAGATCTAACATCAACCGCACGCGAAATAAATACCACAGAATTAAGTATATACTTATTTAAAATACTACGGCACACAGATGGTAAACCTAATATCCTTTATCCTTTTTTAACACTGTAAAGACTTTAGAATGTTGGAGAATAATATTATATCTACTCACAAGTCCTAGGCATGTTCTTGCTTGAACTAGACTTCAGATCTCAATAGCTTGTTCTCTTTCAGTAACCGGAATGATAAAGAATTTAAACTGACGCGATAGCCTGTACCGGTTCTCTTCTCTGATTGGCTGCTACTCCATCAGCGGCATTACTAATGTTCTATTTTTAGATGTAACCTGAAATGGCTGCCACATGCTATGTTGTTATAGAAGGTACAGAACAACCGACAAAATGGCGATGGAGAACAGACGAGATGACAATGGCGCTGTCACATATCATTGACACAGCCGTAGTATTATTGCCAAAGTCTGGGTATGTCACAAACAGAGCTCTGGATAACTCATTCGTTGATTTCCTGGTGTGCTATTTATAGAGCATTGGGCCGGTCCCCTAGCAACACGTCTGCCATGTAGCATTTCTTGTGCTCTGGGAGTGGTGGTTTTTCTTGCAGTTTCTTTTTTTTTTTTCGTACGCCCGCTATTACTCGAGGCGAAATCTTCGGTTAGTATGTCTAATCTGAGACTGATTTTACGTGAGTATCCCTTTTCCCTGTACACTGGCAGGTGTCCTCTCGCCATTCAGGCAGATACTCACCCTCTTCAGAGGTACCCATTAGAGCTGGGTCGGCTCAGGAGCCGTTCAGATTATTTAAGTCCCTGGTCGACGACACTTCTTCAAATGTCTTCGCCAGGGCACGAATTATTCCAGTCCAAGTCCCGGTCGACGACACTTTTTCAAATGTTCTCGCCCAGGATCTCCCGATCGCCAGCGCAGTGTGGTAACCACTACACTTGCGCCACTCTCAGTTTCTTTTATGAGATTTAAGTTGCCAACACAGAGCCGGCTTAAAACGTTAGCCGAACTAGGCGGTCGCCTAGGACGGCAAAATCGAGACAACGAAAATATTGGTATAAAGAAAATAGTCGTAATTCCGAGAGAATTCTGTCCTTTCTGCAACATTGTAAACAGTCACACAGACGTATATTTGTATTAGCACATTTATATGTTTGTTTAATATCTTGCGTGTGTGTAAGACTATATACATCAGCTTGATCTCCATTTAACTGTGCCTAAGCTTGCGCCCTGGACATGGTAAAAGAAAAACCGGGCGACCGCAGCCGAGGGTCAACGATGTGTGCAAGACAGACTTGAAGGCTGTGGTAAAGTGGGATGTTATAAATTTTTATAGGGGACTTAGTGTACTGACTGAGATCAGCTGTGAAGGTATCTGTATCTAATAGGTGTAGTGTTTTACAGATAACCTTACTTGCTACCACATTATGCCTCAGTCAGAATTATTCTGGAATATTGTGATGACTACGTTAAATGTCTAGGGTATGTATATGATGAAGTGTAAGTCACAACAACAACAGACAGATAAACAATTTAATTTATTCCACCACACTTGACAACACTGTGACACTCACACACATGAAACATTCTATAAGACTATCTTAAATGAGTCACTGGTAAATTTTCAAATATCAATATGTATTAAGTACTTTCATTAATATTTATGTGTCCTGATTCAAATACAAAGTGAACCAGGAATCACAATCAATTTTAATTATAAGTTATATATATAGAATTTATCAATATGAATCTTGTAGTGACATATTTTATTAATATTATCATATGTGTGTCAGTTGTGTAGTAGTAATATGAGGTAATACTGGGTTTTGTTTTTTCAAGCTATGTTGTTATTTGTCATCATGACTTCACGTGTTTGTTTCTGTTGGAACTAGTATTGGAGATGTTCTCAGTTCCTTTCATTAAAACAATTAATTTCCCCTCTTATTTTTATACAATGTCAGTTTAAGATGGGGTTACATAATGTTGAGCTCCGCTGTGTTCTGGAGACACCTCACTGTTTGCTATATGGACCAAGGAGTCTGCTGTCCGCCTCTGGATTCAGCAAAGCTCTGACCAGGTGCTGCTCAATAACTTTAGGACCACAGTCCCACAATTCATGGAAATAATACAGAATTACGTTGACTGGCACTGAATATAGCACAATTTCGATCTGCCGATGTCCCAGGCTTTTATTTATAAAAATATGCACTGGTGCTCAACGCACTGGTTCTGTAGTAAGTTTATTTGAACATGTGGTGCTGACCTGACGCCTCTAATTGACTATATTCACGGGTCTAGCCAATCGTGCCATGTTTACCCAATCGTTTGAAAAAAAGTACTCCTACTCCCGTTTCCCCTGACAACAAAAGATAGTATTTATAGCCCGACTAATCGTGTTTAGCCTTACATTTCTTGCGCTCCAATCAAATCGGATTTAACATGGAGACCCATTTCCCGTACAATGGTGGGGTGAAAATCTGCCACTGAGCGATTCTGATTTTGGTGTTGTCTGACATCCCTCACTATTTCTTTTGGCTATAATTTGGTAATTCCTAGACTATTTGCGTAACGTTTAACATATTATTTGTCAGCAAGTCCTAAGGAAACTCCGCCAATGCCGGTCCCAAGCCCGGATGAAAAAGGAGGAGGGCGGCCTGCATGGAGGCCGTAAGGAGGCAGCCCCTCCACCATGCAAAGGCACAACAGGCCAATCACCTGTTTGCTTTAAATCATGATTACGCGAACTACAAGAGAGAAAACCGGACTGATTCTAAAGGCGACGAACTGAAACGGACTACGGACTACGACTTATGGAACTTGGAACACAAGAAGTATAAATGGGAAGGAAGAGGAGCTGGTGGAAGAGATGAGGAAAGCAAAACTAGAAATCCTGGCTATAACGGAAACGAAGAAAAAAAGGACAAGGAGTCATGGATCTCGATGGCAACACGTTGCTCTACAGTGGTGTACCCATATCTGAAAGAGCTAAAGGGGGCGTGGGTTGCATTGTGGCCCAAAATCAAAAAGATAGTATCAAGGGATGGAACTTTGTCTCGGAGCGCATTATGGTTGTAAAACTAAAAGAAGGAGAAACCATAGTCAACCTGGTCATAGTGTATGGGCCAAATGAGGATGAGAGAGCAGAGGTCAAGGAGGAATTCTTCGAGCTGCTTCAAAGGACAGTGGATGACTGCCTAGATGAAGTTATTATGCTCGGAGATTTTTAATGCCAGAGTTGGAAATGACCATGCTAGATGGGGTGGAGTTATCGGAAGATATGGAGAAGATACTCTCAATGACAATGGAAAGCGACTCCTTAGATTCTGCAGTGAGCAGAATCTGATCATTACAAACACAAAGTTCCCCCATAAGCGCATACATGCATACACTAGATGTGAACCAACCAAGAATGAGAAGTCAGTGATCGACTATGCCATTGTTCGGAGAAGCTCATTCAGATATGTCCGAGATGCAAGAGTCTGGAGGGGGCCAGAGATTGGAAGTGATCACTACCTGCTAACAATCAAACGAACAACTGAAAGAGTTGCTCAGCCTAGGAACTGCCCAACATCACGCAAGAAACCAAGTAAACGAGCAGGAGAAATGAGCATTAGGACCTACAAGCTGAGAGAGCCAGAAATTAAGACCAGATATCAGGGGCTTATTGCTACAGCAGTGAGTAACACAGAAGAACGACCTGATGACTTGGAAACCCTCTGGAATAAATTCAAGGATATCACAAAGACAGCTGCTGCAGAAGCATGCGGTGAAGTCCGACTTGGGAACCAGAGAAAGAGGACACCTTGGTGGACAGAGGAAGTCAAAGAGAAAATAAGAGAGAAGAAAATGGCATGGAAACAATACTTAGGAGCTAAAAACACAACAGGACAAATGGAAAAATATAGAGAATATGTGACACTCAGAACAGAAGCAAAGAACAAAGTGCTAGCAGCAAAACAGAAGTCCTGGGAAGAATTTGGAGAAAAGCTAGAAAAAGATGCACAAGAAAACCAGAAATTGTTCTATAAGACCCTAAAGAACATGAGGAAAGAAAAAACAATGCCCTCTCAAATTTATAAAGGACAAGCAGGCAAATTGCTTACTGCCCCGAAGGAAGTAATGGAAAGATGGAAAGAATATTTCTCAGAACTCCTGGATGGTGAGCATGATGAAGCATCAGAAATGATAACCACTGACACAGAAGAGGAAACCAATGATGGTGAAGATGACATAAAGATGGAAGAACTGAGGGCAGCACTAGAGAAAATCAAGATGGGCAAAGCAGCAGGGCATGATGGTATAACACCAGAAATGGTTAAGTACATGGGAGCATCAGGCGACCTATTACTCTTAAAGGTCCTACAGGCAGCATGAGGAAACAAGACCATACCAAAGGATTGGGAGATTGCCATCATAACACCAATTTTCAAAAAGGGTGACAATCGACAATGTGCAAACCATAGAGGCATATCCCTTCTCAGTGTCCCTGGTAAAATCTACTCTAGAATCCTAGAGCAGAGACTCCGACGCCTAGCTGAGCCACAATTGGATGAGGTCCAGTGCGGATTCCGAGCAAACCGAAGTACTCAAGACCTAATCTTCACACTCAGACAGCTGAGTGAAAAGGCCCTTGAGTATAAGAGTGAGATCCATCTTTGTTTCATAGATCTGGAAAAGGCGTTTGACAGGGTCCCCTGGAGCAAACTTTGGGACTGTTTGGCAAGGAAGAATATTCCAGCACCTCTGATTCATGCTATACAGAGCTTCTACAAGTCTTGCAGAAATTATGTGAGGACAGCAAACCATAAGTCAGAAGAGTTCAGGACCACCACTGGTGTAAGACAAGGTGATATCCTATCACCTTACCTCTTTCATACTCCTTATGGACGATGTCATCAAGGCATGTAAGGAGAGAACAAGAAAGTATTCAGTGGGGTACTGGAAGATGAGACAGGTCTATATTTCGGAGCTGGCATTTGCTGATGATGTTGCCCTGATTGCTAAATCAGAGGCACATCTCCAATCCAACCTGCAAGTCTGGAAGGAAGAGCTGGAGAAGAGAGGGATGGTCATAAGCAGCTCTAAAACAAAATCCATGGTGATATCACGAGAAGAAAGAAGACATCAGATTAAGCTGGGAGAACAGGTCCCGGAGCAGGTCGACCACTTTAAATACCTCGGAGCTATTATAGACCGAAAGGGAGGCATCAAAGAAGAGTTGGCCACTCGAAAAGCAGCAGCTGGGAGACTTTTTCAGGCCATAAATCGAGGATTCCTCAGCAAGAGAGAGGTTGGTAAGAAAACGAAGATGGCTGTATACCGCTCCACCTATGTCCCAGTCTTGACATATGGATGCGAGTCGTGGGCAATGACTACAACCCACAAAAGCCAGATCCAAACCTCAGAAATGAGGTATCTGAGGAAAGTGGTTGAAGTAACAAGAAGAGACATGGTCCGCAACCAGACGATCCGTCAAGGCCTAAAATCCCATCCGCTGCAGACCCAAATAGAACAGTCCCAACTAAGATGGTTTGGCCATGTCTGCAGAATGGGAGAAGATCGGCTACCACGACAAGCATGGGAAACAAAGAGCCAGGGATCCAGACCTCCAGGACGACCCCGAGTCCGCTGGGAGGACAACATTAGACAATCTTTGAAGGACCGAGGACTAGAATGGAACCAGGCCAGGAAGAAGACAGCTGATAGAATGGTCTGGCGCTCTCTCTTCCAAACCCCTACACCTCACGGTAGAAAGGGAACGACTAAGTAAGTAAGTAAGTAAGTCCTAAGGAACCCAAATATATAAATTTAATGGGGCTAAGGGGCTGCGTTCAAAATATGCATTTTCTACTACCTCCTGTTCACTTCGAATACGATGTGGTGTCTGGGTACTGCAATGTTTTCAAACGTAAACCAGTATAATGCCATATTTCCTAATAAGAATTTTCAGGTTTTTAAAAACTAACTCTCGTATGGGTAGTGTTTTTTTTCACTGTCGATTTGAAAAAAGCTAGTGCTTGTGGCCTTACACGCGTGATGGTAGTAATTGTATAGCGAGACGCGTGTTTAGTGTTGCATGCGTTCCTGCTTTCAGCCCTCCCTTCTTTCTATCTTTAGTCCATCTGTCTTTCGTTTTTGGGTAACGTAGTGTATAAAACGACATGAATGGAATTTTAAATCTAGGTCAACTTGCGTATCTCAAGGTTTTTCTTAGAAAGGCAGTACACGTTTTATCGTAGAAAGCGGGTATTGAAGCAGTAGGCTTTTACTATCAACGTGAAACATTACAATTTGCAGACGAAGTAGAAAACAAGGGGGATTTCGAGTACAGTCATTGTGACAGCACTGTTCTTTACCATTCTTCTTTCCTTTTATTGAATTTATGTGTTAGGCTTTACCTTTACCTGATAATTTATATATGTGGATTAGAATATTTCACGACATCTCCCCTCTTAAAACAGACATCTTATGTCAGTCCTTTATTCTATATACACATAGATAAATGTAAGTCAACTTGACTTTACTCTGCTGTTGTGCTATCATGGTTTTATGTAGTTGGGTCCATTTAGAGTAGGCACTACTCATGAAATCTGCCTCAGACCTCTACAACCAATAATATCTTTCGGTTATGTTACTGAACAGCCGCAAGTGTGACTGCTTGTCTTAATGCTGCTTCACAACGCGTATTCACCATTTCTCTTCTCTGAGTCTGCGCAATGACATGTCCAGAGAACATTAGATTTTCCTCAAAATGTACGTTATGAGGAGATAACATATACCTGGTGATAGCAGAGTTTTCGTAGGGGATCCCATAATCTTCTTATTAGCCTGTCTGAAACATTCGGAATATCCTCAATCAAAGAGGCAACTCAGGGATTCATTACGTTCCTCCGAAATGTTTACATCCAACAATTTTGTCTGATCTCAGGTTTTACTGGAATCTGCTAATAGCCTTTACTCAGATCCACCCTTGAGAAATATTTAGCATTATTTAGTCTGGCAAACAACTGATTTGTATCCGGCAATGGATCCACCTGTCCTTCTGTAATAGCATTCAGTCTCCTGTAATCTATACAGAGTCTATGTTCTCCAGAGGTTTCCTTAAAAGTACAACACCGGAACTATACGAAGATTCACTGTGCGAAATAATTCCTTCCTTCAACAAATAGTCTATCTCTTCCTTCAAAGCTCTCTCCTTAGCAAAAGGAATCGAATATGGTTTCATACAGACAGGTGTGGGGTCTATCAGTTTCATATCATATTCCAATAAGTTTGTATGCCCAGGTCGGTCTGTTAACACCTCTGCATGATTATCTAGAACCTGTTGCACTCTCTCTTTCTGAGTTTTCGTTAAATGTGTACTGATTTTCACCTGTGCCGCTGTCTCACAGGGGTGTAATGGATATTCAAATGATGAAAGTGGTTCCTTTTTCATCTCCATGGCAATGGACAAGGTCAACAAGTGTGTCTCTTCCTGATGTTCTCTTTCCAAATATTTCTTCAGGAGATTCACATGATAGATTTTTTCTTTCCCCTTCTTATCTATCTTATAATTTGTTCTAGACACCTTCTCTAGAACTGTATATGGACCTTGCCATCCAATCTGTAACTTATTCTGACTACCGGGGAGAAGAAGCAGTACCTTCTCTCCCACAGCCAAATCTCTGTCTTTAGCTTTTCTGTTATAATAGGCAGCATGTTTCTTCCTGGCTTGTTTCAAATTTTCATTGGCAAGTTTCCAGCCAGTTTTTAAACGAGTGGTCAGCTCATTCACATATTGGTATGAGGATGTAATATTTTCCTCTGCTTTTTCATCAGTCCACGTTCTTAACAGCGCTACATGTGGAGCTTTAATTTTGTGGACCTATTTGTCCATGCACCGATATGGTCTCTTCCACTGGAAGCGCTATAGTGATGATTTTTCTTCCCAGACTTATCATGCACAAAACGACCGCTACCAATTCTTCTCTTGGGGCTGTCTCCCCACTTAAAATTCTTGATGAGAGATTTCCTCTCTACATCCTCTTCCTCCAGTTTGTTTAAGTCCGATTGAGGGATTTTCGGCTTATCCTGGGGTAAGACATCTTTTTGCACTCTCTGCATAGTGGCCATTGTAAAACAGTTAAGTGAAGCTTGTCCGTGAAAAGGGGCTTCCCATTCCATTTGGTCCACTTTATTAAATTTATATTTCTTTTTATTGTCAGGCCTAATTTTGCCCCTTGGCGTGTCCAGGTCCTGATCAATGTTCCCACTTGTGGGTGTTCCCTCATGTGCTATGCTACACCTTTCTACAAAATTCTCAATGTCCCATCTTGCTTTGGGCCAATAATAATTGTGAGCCACCTTTTGGATGATGGTACCTATTTTTTCATGGTCCCCATCTGGTTTCACATGTAGGCTCCTTATTAATTCTGCCCTATATCTTTTAGGAAGTACCAGCTGTCCCTGACCTTTGGATCTAGCTCCAGTCTTCCTATACATCAACTTGTTTTTCATGTAAAAATCTCCCTTGCCTGGAGTTGTATGACCAGTTGACAATTTCCTGAAACAAGGCTTGAGGGTCTTGTCCCCAGCCTGTGCCTTCCTTATCTCTTCTGGAGTGGTATCTAACATAATATCCTCCTCCTTTCTTGAGGTCGACCTGACCTGAAGGGTGGCCATAACTATAGGGTTCCTTCTGCAACGGTCAGTGTCATGATTGTTCATCTGACAATTCTTACACCACCTTTTCCCTTGGTTGAAAGATTTTCTTTCATCATATTTCCTTTCATCGAATTGTGGGGTTTTATTTTTATTGTCATACCGTGGCCTATCAAATTGGTGCTTACCTTTGTTTTGATCCCCAGGATCAAATTTATTAAAGTTCTGTGGTGCCATAAAATTATCCTCCTGTTTCTTCTTATTACCTGATACTTCTGCCTGAGCCGCTTGATACCTTTCAGCAACATTTAGCAACTCACCCAGCCTCTCTGCACCTTGTTCCATGAGAAACTTTCTCAGGTCTGGAGCCATGGACTCTCTTAATTGTTCTATAAGGATCATTTCCTTAAGATCTTGGGTTTTCCCCAGAGAAGTCCATTTCTCCAAGTATGTCTCTATTCGTGCAGAGAACTGGTGATAGGTTTCACCTGACAGTAGTTTAGCATTCCTAAATTTTTTCCTATAAAATTCTGCGTTCTTTTCATATCTTAACAAAAAAGCCTGCTTTAGCATGTCATAATTTTCTTGATCACCTCTGCTCATTTTTGCAAAAACGTCATAAGCTTCCCCACGAAGACCTTGAGATAACTTTAAGCTCCACCTTTCTCTCTCTAACCCATATGTGGTAGCTAATAGTTCATATCTATTTAGATAGCTCTCAATATCATCGTCTTTCTAAACAAAATGATCTAAATGAAAGTTCATAGCTGAGGTTGAGGCTCCCTGACTAGCAGTGGCATCAGAGGCAAAGGGACTGGCACCATTTTCAGGAGCATGGCCTTGAAACTCAAACTCCCTTAGTCGTAACTCATGTTCCCTTTGTAATCTTTTATCTTCTGCTTCCCTTTCTGCAGCTAATCGCTTATCTTCCCTTTCTGCAGTCAATCTTCTTTCTTCTGCTTCCAATGCTTTAGCCTCTTTGTCAGCCTCAATCTGCAACCTCTTAGTCTCAGCCTCAATTCTCTTATCTTCGGCCAATCTTTCAGATTCTAATTTTCTTTCGGCCTCTTTTTCTAATCTTCTTTCTTCCCGTTCAATATATTTGTCACATTCAGCAGTGACATAAGCAATCATAATTTGCCCGTCCATTCCTAACTCTTTCGCAGTCTGTACAGCAGCAGATCGAAATTTTGCCAAGTCGGCCATTGTCTAACTTACAATTGTAAACAATTCAATCTTTCAATAATTACAGGCACTGAGAGCTCAACCTTATTTATTTCCACCCAAGGATACCTTTTAATTCTTTATTATTCCCAATATATATAACAGGAGAAAGTTCAATATCCCTGGAGCGAGACCCCAATATATGTGGTAAAGTGGGATGTTATAAATTTTTATAGGGGACTTAGTGTACTGACTGAGATCAGCTGTGAAGGTATCTGTATCTAATAGGTGTAGTGTTTTACAGATAACCTTACTTGCTACCACATTATGCCTCAGTCAGAATTATTCTGGAATATTGTGATGACTACGTTAAATGTCTAGGGTATGTATATGATGAAGTGTAAGTCACAACAACAACAGACAGATAAACAATTTAATTTATTCCACCACACTTGACAACACTGTGACACTCACACACATGAAACATTCTATAAGACTATCTTAAATGAGTCACTGGTAAATTTTCAAATATCAATATGTATTAAGTACTTTCATTAATATTTATGTGTCCTGATTCAAATACAAAGTGAACCAGGAATCACAATCAATTTTAATTATAAGTTATATATATATAGAATTTATCAATATGAATCTTGTAGTGACATATTTTATTAATATTATCATATGTGTGTCAGTTGTGTAGTAGTAATATGAGGTAATACTGGTTTTGTTTTTTCAAGCTATGTTGTTATTTGTCATCATGACTTCACGTGTTTGTTTCTGTTGGAACTAGTATTGGAGATGTTCTCAGTTCCTTTCATTAAAACAATTAATTTCCCCTCTTATTTTTATACAATGTCAGTTTAAGATGGGGTTACATAATGTTGAGCTCCGCTGTGTTCTGGAGACACCTCACTGTTTGCTATATGGACCAAGGAGTCTGCTGTCCGCCTCTGGATTCAGCAAAGCTCTGACCAGGTGCTGCTCAATAACTTTAGGACCACAGTCCCACAATTCATGGAAATAATACAGAATTACGTTGACTGGCACTGAATATAGCACAATTTCGATCTGCCGATGTCCCAGGCTTTTATTTATAAAAATATGCACTGGTGCTCAACGCACTGGTTCTGTAGTAAGTTTATTTGAACATGTGGTGCTGACCTGACGCCTCTAATTGACTATATTCACGGGTCTAACCAATCGTGCCATGTTTACCCAATCGTTTGAAAAAAAGTACTCCTACTCCCGTTTCCCCTGACAACAAAAGATAGTATTTATAGCCCGACTAATCGTGTTTAGCCTTACATTTCTTGCGCTCCAATCAAATCGGATTTAACATGGAGACCCATTTCCCGTACAATGGTGGGGTGAAAATCTGCCACTGAGCGATTCTGATTTTGGTGTTGTCTGACATCCCTCACTATTTCTTTTGGCTATAATTTGGTAATTCCTAGACTATTTGCGTAACGTTTAACATATTATTTGTCAGCAAGTCCTAAGGAACCCAAATATATAAATTTAATGGGGCAAAGGGGCTGCGTTCAAAATATGCATTTTCTACTACCTCCTGTTCACTTCGAATACGATGTGGTGTCTGGGTACTGCAATGTTTTCAAACGTAAACCAGTATAATGTCATATTTCCTAATAAGAATTTTCAGGTTTTTAAAAACTAACTCTCGTATGGGTAGTGTTTTTTTTCACTGTCGATTTGAAAAAAGCTAGTGCTTGTGGCCTTACACGCGTGATGGTAGTAATTGTATAGCGAGACGCGTGTTTAGTGTTGCATGCGTTCCTGCTTTCAGCCCTCCCTTCTTTCTATCTTTAGTCCATCTGTCTTTCGTTTTTGGGTAACGTAGTGTATAAAACGACATGAATGGAATTTTAAATCTAGGTCAACTTGCGTATCTCAAGGTTTTTCTTAGAAAGGCAGTACACGTTTTATCGTAGAAAGCGGGTATTGAAGCAGTAGGCTTTTACTATCAACGTGAAACATTACAATTTGCAGACGAAGTAGAAAACAAGGGGGATTTCGAGTACAGTCATTGTGACAGCACTGTTCTTTACCATTCTTCTTTCCTTTTATTGAATTTATGTGTTAGGCTTTACCTTTACCTGATAATTTATATATGTGGATTAGAATATTTCACGACAAAGGCACTGGTCATAAATTCAGCAGCCTGAGAGGACGAAGCTGCTGATCGCACCAAGTGGAGATGCTCCCTACGCTACCACCTTAAATTGGGCGAAAAGAACTCTCACAACAAGCAGAAGAGAAAAGTATTTGCCGAAGGGAACACCAGGGAAAAACAGCAGTTGAGGGATATCACCTCAAGGGCCATCATTCCCATAGTCAGTTATGACTGATGGAGGCTAATAAACATATACAGTGCAGTTCGCTTAAGAAGAACTCGCTAAAGCAGATTTTCGCTTAAGTAGAAGCAATGCCGGAGGTCCCGGCCACTTGACTTCTTTGGATTTGTTAATAAACTCTGGTTAAGTCGACTTCTGATAACCTTCGACATTTTCGGATAAGTCGATGCAAGGTTTCGGTTCCAACTAGTGTTTCTGATTTTTCTAGAAATTTCCTGGGAGTCTGGAAGACTTTTGGGGTATTTCCCGGGACCTGGAGAACACACACACACTTATTATATATAATGGAAACGTATTTTCCGTCTGTCTGTCAACACGAAATTGTTTGACCACTTCTAGGCTACCTAGAAGTCTGAAATTTGGTATGCTGATAGGTCTTAAGATATGATACCACAGAAAAATCCAAAAAACCCAAAATTAAATACTGCGACGCCGTAATTAAGACAGAAACGTTGTGCACCATGTGAAATAATTTTTCATTTTAAATGGAAATTAGCAGCTTACTATAAAATTAAAGATTGTTTGTGATGTATAATCTAAAAATTTTCTTATTTTTAAAAATTAAGCAAATAAATTTGGAATATAAAAATGTAAAAACAAAATTTAAGTTTTTATATTGTAAATATTAATACTGTTGTATAATTATAAAGTAGTTTACTTTAGAAAGCGGATTGTCATTGCGCATAAAAATTACAAATATGCTTTGTATTGTATATCTGTAGCTGAAACAAAATGTGTTTATTTAATAAATATATATACAGGGCATGCACACATTTAAAATGCTCCGAAATGCAATGAGGTCGCTGTAAACATGAATGTTTGCATCACGGTTAAAAGGACATTTTCCAAAATTGCAGATAATGTCAAGCATATCAGTGAAAATGGAACTTTCAAAGAAGAAATTGATGCTACTTGAAAATTGTCAACTGATTACACTGGCTAAGAACAAAAAAAATTTTTTTTTCTTTCTCTAACATTTCTATGTTTTTCTGGTCAATTTTAATGCGCTGTTTTTAAATCTGCAAACCGTTTTTCTCTATCAGGTCGGGATCTCTAGAAATACGCAATTGAAGTTTTTTAACAATGGCATACAGTATTACAACATCATTCGTACAAGAAGTATAACAGTTATGTAGGCTTGAATTTCTTTGCAGTCGACTTTCGTCGGTGATTGGCATGTGGTACATTGCGATGAAGCATCCAACAATAATCGGCAAGCATGGTCACACTCCACCGTCCTTGATAACGTGACTCCATTACGGCGATATCTTGATGGAATCGTTCTCCATGTTCATCTCTGACTTCGCCAAGGTTGTCAGGGAAAAAGTCAAGATGCGAATCGAGCAAATGGATTTTGAGGGACATGTTACAGCCCATAATTCTGTTTGCATCTATGCACTGCTTAACAATATGCACATAGTCGACAGATTTGTGATTTCCCAGAAAGTTATCGACGATCGGTTTGAATGCCATCCATGCGCGAAGTTCACTACCATGTAACAAGTTCTCGAATTGTTTGTCTGCAATAACTTTCCTAATCTGAGGTCCTACAAAGATACCGTCCTTCATCTTTGTATCGCTAACTTGCGGAAACTTTTCTCGAAGATAAGTGAATGCTTTGCTCGTTTTATCTAACGCCTTTACGAAATTCTTCTTGAGCCCTAACTTTATATGTAACGGTGGTAAAATGATGCTGTCTTTGTTAACTAATGGCTCGTGTATTACATTTTTATTCTCGAGCTGCATACAATCCCTGATAGGCCACACCTTTCTTGCATAATGTTCCTGTCTGTTGCGGCTGTCCCATTCACATAGGAAGCAACAAAATTTAGTATACCCAGTCTGCATGCCCATGAGAATTGCAATGACCTTTAGGTCTCCACAAATCCGCCATTGGTAGTCATTGTACTTTATTTTTGCCAAAAGTATAGCCATATTGTCATAATTTTCTGTCATATGAACAGAGTAGGCGACTGGAATTGATGAAAATAAATTTCCGTTATGCAATAACACGGCTTTTAGACTAGTCTTTGAAGAGTCGATGAAAAGTCGCCATTCGTTGACTATGTGCTCATGACCGAGGTGCACCATTAGACCGTTTACATCTTTGCAATAGCAAATGTCATCATCCATCTCAAAGTATTGAACAAGTTCTCTGTGTTTATGACGAAATTTAGATATCGGAGTATTGGGCGCTAAAAGATTCCATTCTTTGAGTCGCGAACCGAGTAATTCCGCTTGTCCTTTGGTAAGAGCGAGATCACGTATTAGATCTGAAAGTTCTGAATGGTTAATTTAGTGAACACCATCATTCACCGGTATATAAAATCCGAGTCAGAATTAGTTTTTAAAGCAGGTAAACTATCACTTTCTGATGGTTCATTCACGTCCAACGGATATTGTTCTGGTGGAACTGGGATCTGACACGTGATTGGATCATGAAACACTGGTTTCGAAACCGATTCAATATTTGGATAAACCACAGACTTTCTAGTTTTAAAAGTGAAACCATGGATATTTGTCAAGCAGAAGTAACAATCAGTAGCGTGATTTGTCGGTTCACGCCATATTACTGGCACTCCAAAAGGCATCGACTTATGCTTCGGCGATTTTCGTAACCAACCTGCCAATGTATTTGCACAAGTCGAACAAACTGCATTTGGCTTCCAAGATTTATTTGCATCATCAACTTTCGAATCGAAATAAAGTTCAAATGCTTTCTTTAGTAATGGTGTAAAGTTTTTCTGGTGAACACGATCGGCAAAATATCCGCACACGTAACAGAACAGATCAGCGAATTTCTACAACTTCAAAAAGCCACATTTCGCTCAGAATTATTTCAAAATACAGTAACTATTTGAAAAATAGCGTAACATATGTCATGCATCTTTTAGCAGTATAAAAAGTAGAATTATTTTGCATTTTATTAATTTTTAATAAGTTATATAGTAAAGATGAAACGGAGCAAATAACGGTTTCCCAAAAATATATTTATCCACAAATATCTTAAGAACCCGATGTGATAGAGATAAACGGATTTCAAATTTGAAATCAGCGCAAGAAACTGACCTAAGAACGCTTATTCTTATATAAGAAAGAAAAATGTTGTTTGTCAGTGTTATTGCAGGACTGAAAACTAAGCAATACAGATAAGAATACGACAGACTAGATAAGGAATTAGCAGGCAAATGTCGAACGGCAAAAGAAGCATGGCTAAACCAGAAGTACAAAGACTGGAACTGCAGCACAGAAAAGACAACATCAGTTAGTGATGAACAAGGTGATTCTGTAGACGGTAAAGATACAAACAGAGGTAAATATATTATAAGAAAATGAATATAGAGGACCACAGAAGTAAAAGCAGATCTGTATTTTGAGTTGTATATACTACCACTAATGCATTTGACACAGTGAATCACAAGTAAATTATCAAAATATTATAAAACATAAACTTCTATGGTTGTCACGGATTGCCTCCGCTGCTTTGCAGTAGTGGCCCAACAGTGACCAAAACTCAAGAGAATCTAATATTGGCGTCCAAAGTATCTACCTGCGCGCTATTTATATATAGATTAACTATTCTGGCTCAGGCGTTTGCTTTCATACATATAACTGAATCAACTATTATTGTTTTGTTTTAAAACAACAGGTAACAAATTTAAGTGAAATAGCCTTTAACAGGTTAAAATAAATATAGAAAGATTAGCGGAATTTGGATAGTTATAAATTTCTCATCATTGAGACGTAGGTGGAAGTTTAACTTTATACTTAAATTTTAACTTTAATTGTCCCGTTTTTGCTGATGCTATTTAGTTACCACTTAGCTTGTATGAGTGAGTCCTGCAGCTGTGGTTCATCACATCTGTGATGACGAAAGCCTCCTCCACACTCTCTTCCACTGTCGGCGGTTATGATGGATGCTTTTCTCTCACACTAGCTGCGTTAGTACCATAAATCGTCTGATGGCCTGTAACCACGAACTTTAGACAAATAGAAGAAACAAGTGCCTGCTGAGTACATTTGTTCGCCGCAAACTAAAAGGCCTATTATCATGCGCTCCACCCACCAATATTAACCTCTCAGAAGAATTAAATTCCCGAGCACACAGTGTAACTCAGGGAATATGATGAAAATTCACCCATATCCTTCTGGGTGTTAACTAGGAAATTGCGTCTGGAGTTTATGAACAATGATTTGCCTGAATTACAATTAAAAAAAGACATAATTCTCACAAGGTAGAGCATCAGAAATGATAACCACTAGCACAGAAGAGGATACAAATGGTGATGAAGATGACATAAAGATGGAAGAACTGAAGGCAGCACTGGAGAAAATCAAGATGGGCAAAGCAGCAGGGCATGATGGTATAACACCAGAAATGGTTAAGTACATGGGAGCATCAGGCGACCTATTACTCCTAAGGGTCCTACAGGCAGCATGGTGCAACAAGGCCATACCAAAGGATTGGGAGATTGCCATTATAACACCGATTTTCAAAAAGGGTGACAATCGACAATGTGGAAACCACAGAGGCATATCCCTTCTCAGTGTCCCTGGTAAAATCTACTCTAGAATCCTAGAGCAGAGACTCCGATGCCTAGCTGAGCCACAATTGGATGAAGCCCAGTGCGGATTCCGAGCAAACCGAAGTACTCAAGACCTAATCTTCACACTCAGGCAGCTGAGTGAAAAGGCCCTTGAGTACAAGAGTGAGATCCATCTTTGTTTCATAGATCTGGAAAAGGCGTTTGACAGGGTCCCCTGGAGCGAACTTTGGGACTGTTTGGCAAGGAAGAACATTCCAGCACCTCTGATTCATGCTATACAGAGCTTCTACAAGTCTTGCAGAAATTATGTGAGGACAGCAAACTATAAGTCAGAAGAGTTCAGGACCACCACTGGTGTAAGACAAGGCGATATCCTGTCACCTTATCTTTTCATACTCCTCATGGACGATGTCATCAAGGCATGTAAGGAGAGAACAAGAAAGTATTCAGTGGGGTACTGGAAGATGAGACAGGTCTGTATTTCAGAGCTAGCATTTGCTGATGATGTTGTCCTGATTGCTAAATCAGAGACACATCTCCAATCCAACCTGCAAGTCTGGAAGGAAGAGCTGGAGAAGAGAGGGATGGTCATAAGCAGCTCTAAAACAAAATCCATGGTGATATCACGAGAAGAAAGAAAACATCAGATTAAGTTGGGAGAACAGGTCCTGGAGCAGGTCGACCACTTTAAATATCTCGGAGCTATTATAGACCGAAAGGGGGGCATCAAAGAAGAGTTGGCCACTCGAAAAGCAGCGGCTGGGAGACTTTATCAGGCCATAAATCGAGGATTCCTCAGCAAGAAAGAGGTTGGTAAGAAAACGAAGATGGCTGTATACCGCTCCACCTATGTCCCAGTCTTGACATATGGATGCGAGTCATGGGCAATGACTACAACCCACAAAAGCCAGATCCAAACCTCAGAAATGAGGTATCTGAGGAAGGTGGTTGAAGTAACAAGAAGAGACATGGTCCGCAACCAGACGATACGTCAAGGCCTAAAATCCCACCCGCTGCAGACCCAAATAGAACAGTCCCAACTAAGATGGTTTGGCCATGTCTGCAGAATGGGAGAAGATCGGCTACCACGACAAGCATGGGAAACAAAGAGCCAGGGATCCAGACCTCCAGGACGACCCAGAGTCCGCTGGGAGGACAATATTAGACAATCTTTGAAGGACCGAGGACTAGAATGGAACCAGGCCAGGAAAAAGACAGCCGATAGGATAGTCTGGCGCTCTCTCTTCCAAACCTCTACACCTCACGGTAGAAGAGGAACGACTAAGTAAGTAAGTATAATTCTCACAAGATAATATGTTACACCTTAGGCACATGTGATGTAATCATCACTCATCACTGCTCCAGTCGGAGTCTGGGGTCGCTCTGCTGTCGGGTTTTCCGCACGACTAGTCAAAAACAATCACCAGCTCTTGGTGTAGTGGTTCATGAATATACTATTTTCATATGTTGAGGTTGCCAGCCTCATAAATAACCACTAGCAAGAAAACATGTCAAATTCACGTTTGTAATAGAAATGTTTACACTTACCCCAAATAATGGTTATACACAATCTCCTGCACAGATTAGAATGGACACACATCACTTTGGTTAGATGCTGTTCGAATCACTTTGGTCTGGGAAATTAGAGTTAATTCCTCTGACGACGAGTATCTCTGCAAAATCACTACCTGTGAAAACTTGAGTTAAAGTCCTCTTATGACTGGTGAATCTGATTCCTAGGTTTCCGGTCTTGTTATATTAAAGTCCTGGCCCCTTAAGTTTCCAGTCTTGTATTTGGATGTGCGGGTTTACTCTTAAGTTTTCAGAGTTGCCTAAATACGTTGAACTGTCACTTATAAGTATGGAATACTAAGTCCAATATCTCACTGGCTTCTGGAGAGTTGTTCGCTGTACAATGCGATCTCTCTGTGTGTTCTGTGTCTGGGATTTCACTACATTATATTGTACAGTTTCCAGTTCAAATCCAGCTGGGTTTCCGCTGAATGTTCTAATTAAATTCATTGTAGATTCTGGCGAACCAATCGCTCTCTAGCACTAGAGGGGTCGGTTTGTTTATCATTACTCATCGAACGCGTATTTGAAAAATATTAAATTTAATATACACGCGTGGCCTCTTACAACAGTGATGTCATATCGTTGCATAAGACTTCTGGCCACATCTCTTTATATCACAATATTGTGACCGTGTCCATGTTATCCTGGCGTAATGTCTTCTGCCCAGATGTCTACCTTGACAGATTATCTAATTATCGCCTTTATCTGCTTTGCAACACTATCTCCTGGTTTACCCTGATGATTTCATAATAAGGACTACCTTGCAACACTATCTCCTGGTTTACCCTGAGGATTTCATAATAAGGACTGCCTTGCAACACTATCTCCTGGTTTACCCTGAGGATTTCACAATAAGGACCGCCTTGCAACACTATCTCCTGGTTTACCCTGAGGATTTCACAATAAGGACTGCCTTGCAACACTATCTCCTGGTTTACCCTGAGGATTTCACAATAAGGACTGCCTTGCAACACTATCTCCTGGTTTACCCTGATGATTTCATAATAAGAACTGCCTTGCAACACTATCTCCTGGTTTACCCTGAGGATTTCACAACAAGGACTGCCTTGCAACACTATCTCCTGGTTTATCCTGAGGATTTCACAATAAGGACTGCCTTGCAACACTATCTCCTGGTTTACTCTGAGGATTTCATAATAAGGACTGCCTAGCAACACTATCTCCTGGTTTACCCTGAGGATTTCACAATAAGGACTGCCTTGCAACACTATCTCCTGGTTTACCCTGAGGATTTCACAATAAGGACTGCCTTGCAACACTATCTCCTGGTTTACCCTGAGGATTTCACAATAAGGACTGCCTTGCAACACTATCTCCTGGTTTACCCTGAGGATTTCATAATAAGGACTGCCTTGCAACACTATCTCCTGGTTTACCCTGAGGATTTCACAATAAGGACTGCCTTGCAACACTATCTCCTGGTTTACCCTGAGGATTTCATAATAAGGACTGCCTTGCAACACTATCTCCTGGTTTACCCTGAGGATTTCACAATAAGGACTGCCTTGCAACACTATCTCCTGGTTTACCCTGAGGATTTCATAATAAGGACTGCTTTGCAACACTATCTCTTGGTTTCCTCAATGTGTGCTCTATCCAACCAACGTTTTTATCTCACCTCTTGTTCTAATTGTATTTCTCTGCTACTTTCCATCAAATCTGCATTGGTCATCTGGACATACAGTTATAATGTGTGCAATTATGGCTAAGTCTTGCCTTGTCTCTGATCTGCCATCATTGAGCGTTAGCTCTTGGTGAGTAACGGCTAACTCTTGCCTTTGATCCACCATTACTGAGTGTTGGATCTTAGTCAGTAATGGCTACGTAACGTGAAGTAAATTAACGACAAAAGGTAGAAAGCTAACTTGTTTTTGTTTTAAATCAGGAGTTTCTGAAGTGCACTCACTACATTTTACTGGGAGTTGCTTTGGTGCTGTACATCGTCACAGCCGTGTACATACAACATGTAAGTTTTAAATGATTACACCATTCTCGTTTTATACATAATGTTAAGTTTTATAAGCCTACACCATTCTAGTTTTATACATAATGTTAAGTTTTACAGGTTTACACCATTCTAGTTTTATATATAACGTTAAGATTTACAGGTTTACATTTTATACAACATGTAAGCTTTATAGGCACACACCATTCTAGTTTTATACATAAAGTTAAGTTTTATAGGCCTACACCATTCACATTTTATATAACACGTAAGTGTTAGAGGCCTGCAAGGTACACGTTTTATACAGTATATGTTTTACATTAACGGGGTTCATGAAGGTCATTCTGCCGACCTGACCTTGTCATACAGACGACATTCGTGGAGGAAATATTAGGCAACCAATATGTGGTTGTGCATGGAGCTGGCAGTATCATTATGTCATTTTACTACAGAAACCACTGCTGTAACAGCCCATGTAACAAGCTGTAACAGCCCATGTAACAAGCTTCCGTGCGAACTTCTTACCAGGGTCCCAGCTGCACTGGTGGCTCCAGCCTCAACAGTGGTGGCTCCAGCCTCAACAGTGGTGGCTCCAGCCTCAACAGCTGTGGCTCCAGCCTCAACAGGGAGCCCCCCAAAAAAAAATGATTTTATGTATATTGTATCTGGCCTTATGATATAGGAGACTGTGCTCTAGAATGTATTGTTATTTTGTCTTGTCTATTGTTTAGTGCAGGAGTTCTCACATATGAATAGATACACTGTGCTTAATTATGCATACATGCCACATGCTATGGTTTACCCATAATCTGTACAAGGTCTTTGCATTTTCAGATGTGTACACCCTGTACAGGTTTTCTAACCCATTCCCCTTATTACTGTGTCTCAGAGTTCTTTTATAAGGTCCTATTGAACACAGGATTTCCCAGTCTGTTAGTGATAATTAAACACAGAAATAGACTAAATGATGACACCATCACATTATTTTTACAGTGTAAATACTGTAAAATAAACTCCCAGATATTTATTGTTTGGGTTTTTAAATAAGTGAAGACCCGCTTTAAAAGGCAAAGTCCCCGTGCCTCATTTATAATGCAGCCCACTGTAATTGAAAATAATTTTACACGAATTAACTCTTTTGATTTGTTTTTTTCAGTCTTTGTACAGGGTTTTGGATTATTTTGTACAGGTTTTTCATCTCCGAGGTGTGGCATGTATGATTATGTATAATGTAGAAGGTGACTAAGGAAGGCTAAGCTTGGGGCTCTGTACTATGATCGCTAGGAACTTCAAGCAAACAAAGCGTCAACAACATGAATGAATCATCCGAAGCAAGTAGATCAGATAAGCCATCCAACATGGAAGAGAGTCCTCCATCGAAGAGGTTTATTATATAGTCCAAATAAAGCCACTATGAGTCACATTTAGTTTCTTACGAAGCTTCAAAGATGCCCAACATATGAGGAACACAGAAAGCACATGTGGCCATCACCAGCACCATTCCTGGAGAAGTTCTATGGAGATAGAAATAGCTGACCACTGCTTTCTTTGAACATATTCAAGTTGACGTCTGCGTGTGAATGAAGAAGACTCCAGATTGGGCACCCGAATGTTCAACGTCAAATGGACCAGAGGAACTTGCACAGGTGGTAGCAGAAAAAGGAAACTATAAAACACACATCTTGAGCCATCTAAAACAATATGGAAGTGAATATAAATGAAGAACCTTAACATATAAGAAATGGTGCTGTCCTCAGGAAATAAGGAAGAAAGTGCACACCATAGTGAAGGTATGACTGTGTGGCCGTGTGTGCTGGTGTGTGTTATTGTTGTTTAGTGGTAAGTCTGATCACTATCCTAACAGTGGGTGGTTGCATATGATGATGTTTCACGTACGAGTACATACATTTAACACAAAGAACTGATGCAGGATGATGAACTCAATGGTAATGGACTTCACAAGAACAGCGGTGAAGTAAACAAAAGTAGTCAAGTTTATTTACATGATGTTTTCTGGAATGTAATGATACATCAAGTGGAAGGAGATTCAATCTATCCTGCCTTGCCACTGCAGTAATCAAACTTTTCATACAGTCATTTCAATAGTGTTGATTATTTACAAAGTCGACCTTTCATTCATCCTACCATGGGTTCCGGTAAACTGTTTCTATTTTTTTCTTCTCTGTCATTTTTTTTCTGCCCAAACTAAACTAACTGTTCATACCTGCTGTCTCTGTGCTTGAAAAAAACATACTTGTCTTGAGCCCACTGCGTGGGTGCCCACTTCGTGAGAATGGAAAAACACACATCATCAAAACTATATCTAAATTGCTTCAAGCAGCAATTCTCTCTACAAAGATGGCATTTGAGGCTCCAAGGAACTAGACAACCGTACATCTCTTGTGAACACAAGAGCCAACCAAAACTATGGCTTGTTGTCTACGATCTTCCTTGTCGTGCTCACAATTCTAACATTTTAAACACATGGGAGAAAACATTCCCAAACTTATGCTACTGCTACGTTTGACATCTCAAATCCAACTAACCTATTTTCCTCGATTTCCTATTACAAATACATAAACTCACAATTCATTCATTGTCACGGACTTAATCTCGTGCATTCTTACTTCGTTCACAAATTCTTATCCAAAACAACATTCACCAAGACAAGGGACACAGTAATATTTTGACCTCCCTTCACTAATTAAGTCTCTATTCCATATATCATTATTCCCCTTAGTACCATTCTATAACATTATTCAACAATCGTAAAGCATAATTAGTTACCGGCCCAGTTTTCATACTTACAATCTAATACTTTTCTTAAGGGGCGCAACTTACAGAGTAGGCTCCCTTAGTCAAAAATCACAAACTCTCACTTTATTACTTCCCATGTCAATTAAATATAAGCGCACATCATTTCCCATTCAAATTTCATAAAAATTATGCTTAATTCCATATCTTCCCAACCTAAAAAAAAAAAATTCTCCCTCAGAGAAAATTTTAACACTCCACAAAACTCCTCTCTCCAGTCACCCAAAAAAAAAAAATCCACCCTGACCCTGTCTTCAATCACCCACACACTCATAAATACAGAGCACAACTCCATTTGGCATTTTATACATTAACATCTGGGATACCTCATTATTGTTTCCCATACCCAGAAATTTATAATGTCATCACTCATCTTCCCCTATACTCCACCTGCTTCCTAGGAGCAAGTTTATTTTCCATATCACCTCTTAACATTCTGCCTCTGCTCCGTCTTCTTCCCCACGCTACTCCTAAAAACCTATTTTAACCCCCTATCTATCTCAATCATCATATTTCTCATTTACAGTGTGACGCATTCAACTAACATGGTCACTATATATGTGAGCAAACCCCCACTAATCCCTCTATAAACAGACCCTTTGCCACGGTCCCTACTCGAAATACTTCTAATTTCCTATATTCTAGCTACTACCTATCCTATTTCGTCCATACATCTTGATTAATGCGTACTTATCCTCGTCTGGACTGCCACTTCCTGCCGTGTCCATTCAACCCTATGTGTGTCCATACTTCCCGCTAGTCTCCGATCCCCTTTTAATACTACTTTCTATGTTTTCCTCTCCTGTTTTCTTCAATAGTTTCCCTATTCTCTTGTCTCGTAAATTTACTTCACTAACATCTTTCCACTTAAGTTTACTGCTCTGAAACTATTACTCCCTACTACTGCCGTCCTACTCTACTTTTTTCCTGTTCTCTTCGTTCTGTTATCCACAAATTTCTTGTCATTCCAATTTTCGTTCCCTCCGGAACCTCTGTACCTCTCTGCTCTCTTCTCTTGGCGTATTCTACCCTCAACCAATGTCTCAGCCATCCGCCTCTACGGCTCCTTCAAAATCTCCATTTTGTCGATATGTCTGCCATTTTCTCAACGGCTTTCTCCTTACTTTCAGAATGTGTTCGGAGAAGATTATCTTCTCACAAAGTCTACTCAAGACTCTGGCAACCGCCGAAAATCAATGTCCTCCTCACTCCATTTTCTCCTTTGTTCCCTCAAGAACTACCCCTATATATTTCTCCTTTATCTTCCATATTCTCATACTTTAATTTCTCCTCTTTCCACAACTTCTTTAATTTCTCAAATTCTCTCTTCGTCTCCGTCGTTTTCCTTATGACTGATCTCCACTATCTCGTAACTCATTTTTCGTCACTTCTCTGTGACTTCTAAATTCCTTTTCCCCTTATTCCTCATATCTCCTATATTTACTCTCCTTGCCATTTTGCCTATTGCTTTTCCTTATACTCATATTCTCTTTTTGTCATTTTTCCTATGGCTTCTCCAATCACTCTACTCTTCTCTCTCCGCTGCAGTAGTCTATCATTCAGACCTACTCAGCTTCTTAGTATGTTCAGTGTAGAAGGATTGCATCTAGTTTTCACATAACTAGACTTCCGCTGCAATTTTCTTCTTCTCTCCTTCTCACCCTCATACCCTCTACCTCTCGTTCCCTCCCTGGAACTGTGCTCTCCAATTTCTCAATTATAACTCTCTGTTTATCTCCAAATATTTCTCATTATCAATGCTGTCCTCCTCTACGGCTTCGAAATATCCCCATATTCATTTATCTCAATACTCTCAATATTTCTGCCGTCCTCCTCTACGGCTTCTCCAAAATCTCAATACTTTACATTTCTGCCGTCCTGCTCTACGGCTTCTCAACTATAAGTCCGCCATTCTCACATGGCCTCAAATCTACCTCTTACCTCTCCTTTACTCATCTCCTCTTCTACTGCAGTACCCTATCAGTCAGGTGTACTCAGTCCTCTACACGTGTGCTCGGTATAGACTAATTATTCATGTCTCCTCAAGACTCAACTACCGCCGCCATCTTATACCGTATACTTTATGCAATGCCTCTCCTCACATAGCCTTCTCCATCTCTTCTACTTCATCTCACTTACTCATTTGCCTAAGGACTCAAAAGACTTCGCCACCATGCCTCCTTGGCCCTTAGCGTTTCCAATGCTATCTGTTTATCCATTATTTGTGTTTCCTCAACTCTTTTGACTTCGTCAACACTTTGCTTTATCACTACCTCTCTACTTCTCGAATCTCTCTCAACTTCTCTACTCCTTACTACTTCATTAACCGTTTGCTTTGGTTTTTCTCTATCATCCATTTCTTCCCTTCTCGTACTCTTTAATTTGTCGCTACCTCGACCTCTACTTATACTCCCAGTATCTCTCCTACTACTACTCCTATTTCTCTCCTCCTTTCTAGCCTCTCGGCTCTTGGATCGGTACTCCCTTCGATCCGTATTTCTTCTCTCTTCGTCTTTTATAGCCTCCCGGCTCTTTGATCTGTACTTCCATCGATTCGTATCTCTCCTAATTCTCTCTTCCTTTCTGCTTTTATTTCTCAGCCTATGTCGGCTCTTGGAACTGTATTCCCCTCGATCCGCATTTCTCCTATTTTTCTGTGTATCTAGTCCCTCTGGACTCTTGGATCGGTATTCCCATATCTCTTCTTCTACTACTATTTCTCCTATTAGTTTCTCTATCTCCACTCATAGATCTGTATTCTCTTCGATCTGTACTTCTACTAGTTTCTCGTCTCTCAACTTCTTCCTGTTTGTTCTTCCTCTTCTCCACGTCTTCCCTTCTCCTATCATCACCTGCACAAGGTGCTGTTACATCTTCCTTTTTCTCCGATGCATCTCTATGCGTTTCCCGTCTCTTTTCTAACTCTTCCAACTTTCTAATATGTGCACACAGTGCAACTATATCCTCCTTATTCTCTCTTCTGCCACTGGTTCTTGGTTTATTCTTCCTCTTCGATCTCACTCCTACATGTCTCAACTTTGCGAGACACCTTCTATAAACTGACGAATCGTCTGATGACGATGACCGCTGTCTCTTCATCCCTCTTATATTCCCTTCCGCCAACTCTTCCTGCGTATCTGAATCTTTAGCTGACGTTTCTTCCACGTCCTGAGGTTCTGTAATAATTTGTTGCTCTGTATTTCTCATCCGCTCTTGTTTTCTTTCTTTACCCTGCGTTTTTCTCTGTATCTCCTGTAATATCTCTCTCTTGTCTTTCTCCTGTAATCTACTTCGCCTCTGTTCCGCAGCTCTAGTATGCTTATAAGGTGCGTCAACCTCTGTCTCGGCATTGTTCCACTCATTTCTCATTCTAAAATTTTGTACTACGTGTTTAACTGTGCGTCCTGCATTATCTCTCTCCTATCTTCCTCTGGCATATCTCCTATTATCTCTTGCTGTTCTTGTATTTCCTGATCTATGTGCCTTCCATGGCTCGCTATTTCCTCTTGTTCTCATGCATGTTTTGGTGGTGAGGGGAATTTGATTGCTCTCAAATTACACCCCTTACTCGTTAGGCAGCTCTGCACATGTTGTACGAATCCTTATTCAGCATTGGCCAAAAATACCGTGACCTAATCATATCCAGTGTCTTATCCCTTCCAAAATGTCCATTTTTATCATGACAGGCTTCTATCACTGTCTTCACCAAATGTTCTGAGATGTATTTCTTCGGCACACCATCACCTTTGGGGTCTATGAATTCAACTATCTTATCCTGCTGATTGATAAGAAAGTTTTTGGCCTCTTTGCAATCCTGTTCTATTTTTTGCTTGAGGATAACTAAGGCAGGATCCATCTGTTGTTCCTTAACGAGGTCCAATTGATCGGGTTCCTCCTGTTGTTCCATGAGGCTTCCTTTTGAGGCTGACACTGTTTCCTGTTGGTTCTCGTTCGAATTTATCACGTTGATGTGGCGGAACTGGTCACAAATGTCTGTTGCCACTTCGTGATCCGAATTTTCCACGTCTTCCTTGTATAGAATCCTTGACAATAAGTCCGCACACGAGTTCTGTTTCAGTGGGATATATTCTATGGTCAATATAGTTTTGAAGGTTCAATGCCCAGGTTTGCAGTTTGCGGGGCTGTTCTGACGTTTTGGTGAGCCATGTGCATAATGACTAGTGGTCTGTCCTCACCGTAAAGGGCGTTCCTCTCAGGTATAAGTCTAACTTCTGTATCGCAAAATAAATTGTGAACGCCTCCCTCTCAATGGGGGCCCACTTCATCTGGGATTTATTGAACTTGTGCGACAGAAACGCAATGGGTTTTTCTGTTTCGACGTTTGGTATTATGTGTTCCTCTCCTTGCAGGGCTGGTTGTACCAGACACGCTCATAACGCTGTGCCAGATGCGTCGGTGTATAGTTTCATTGGCCTAATGGGTCTGGGTGTGCCAGGAACGGAAGTTCGGTTAAGGCTCCCTTAAGATACTCAAAAGCATTTTGGCATTCCGTCGTCGACTTGAAACGTGCATATTTCTTGACCAAGTTTATGAGAGGCTCTGCTGCCCTTGTGAAGTTCACGACATGTCTCCTAAAATACCCGCATGTTCCCAAGAAGCCCCTTACTTGTCTGGCATTCGTTGGCGTAGGCATTTCCCTAATGGCTCTGACCATCTCCTCGTCTGGCCTAAATCCATTCTTATTCACAATAAAACCGAGATACTTTGTTTCCCTCTGCAAAAAGTTGCACTTGGTCAGTTTCAACTTGACATTATGACGTCTTAGCCTATTGAACACTTTCCTGCCATGTTCCAAATGGTTCTGTACTAATCCTGCCGTGTGCACTAGAATGTCATCTATGTAGGTCATATAAGTGGCGGGACTGCCTTTCAGTCCAAATGGCATGACGTTCCATGCAAACGTCCCTACATGAGTGCAGAATGTGCTTTTCTTCTTGGCCTCTTCTGTCAGTGGGATTCACCAAAATCCGGATCTGGCATCCAATGTGGTGAACCACTCTGACTTTCCTAACAGAGCTAGGATGCCATCTATCCTAGGAATGGGGTGCGTTACTGTCTTCGTAATGCTGTTCAGCGCCCTATAGTCACAGCAAAACCTGTGACTCCCGTCCTTCTTTGTTACTATTACAATTGGCGAGGACCACTCCGAGCATGACCTCTGTATAACCCCAGCAGCTAACATTTCTTCAATAGCCGTCTCCACTATCTGCCTTTTCTTAAGTGGAGTCCTATATGGTTTCTTACTAACCACCTTCCCTGGCTCCGTCTCAATGTCCATCATTACTGTTTGCGTTCTCCCTAGTTCCATATCACTAAGTGCAAAGACATCATGGTTGTCTAAGATAAACTTTCTCAGTACTCCATTGTGTTGGGGTTGTGGTTTAATCTGCCTCTGTATTTCCACCAACATGTCTCAAAGTTTATCCCGACTGTCATCCCTGTCTTGGGGTTTCGTATACTGTTCATGCAATTTGTTGCTTCCTCCACGTGCTTGGCATTGTATAAACTGCGTTTACCTCGTACTGTGTCCTTGATATTTTTGCATGCATATTGTTATCCTCTTCCCTAGTCTTCCAACTCTGTTTCTGATTCCCATACGTTTTGCCATCCCATGTGCCCTCTAGTGGTTGATGTCTACCTTGATTTCCCCATCCGGAATTGCTTTTGTGTCCGCCGCTTGTTGGTCTCTCGTTATGCCTACATTGTCTCCTAGTGTGCTGCCTCCTTTCCCTTTTCAGTGTTGGTACATCTTCCTGTTGTTCCATGTTCTGTACCCTTCCTACCATGAACCCTCTCAGTATTCTAATGGTTCTGCCCATGGTGTTCATAATCATTAGGGGAAATTGTCTTCGGTGACCTATTTGAACTATACCCTTCACCATGGCTAGACCGGGTTCATCCAATATGTCGGAGTCCTCGAACTCAACGGTCATTACCGTTTGTCCCTGCCTGAAGTAGGGGGACAGTTTTATCTTCCCTTGGAGTATGCCTACTTCATTCGGTTCCAGCATAACCGTTGTCTTATTCCTAATTATTGATGAAATGTGGATGTTGTCTTCCAAGTTGACGTATTCCTCATAGATTTTGAGCTTGTGCTCGTCGAAATGTACCCGAACGTTGTGTTTGTGCAGGAAATCATATCCTAGGATTAAATTCCTGGTTATTCCTTTCATCACTTTGAATGTGTGTTCGTGTTATTGCACCGATTGTAAGTTGTATCCTTGCTGTGCCCATCACTTTGAGGCTCTCTCCTAACACAGAGGTCAGTGTAGCGTGTGACCTTTTATATTGTGCCCCACTCCGTAGTTGTTTGAACAAACCAAATGAGACTGACGGTTGCCCCTGAGTCCACTAGCGCTCTATATCTCCTTCCCTGTAGTCCAATAACAATCATGAACATGGGTCTGACATACGGGTCAGCTCGATTGCCATTGCTACCTGTTTCCTCTTATCTACTTGGTGACCTTTTCCTCTTCCCTTTTTCTGTTTTGCCTTTTCTTTCCATCTGTTTCTACCTCCACTTTGTTCTTCCTCCACTTGGTACCACCTGGTTGGTATTTCATTTTGTTATGCGTCTCTCTTAGTCTGTAATTATGTGACTGTCTTTCCTTTATCATAGCACCCTGTCTTTCCTCTGAGTTGACATAAGATTGTGCTTGGTTAATTCTTATGTTTCTTCTTTCCCTGTCTTCCTCTGTTATGTTTCTCCAACTACCGTATGTTCTTTGTAACTGTTGTTGCCTATTTACTATGTTTCTGTCCATCATGCCATTTCATTTCAATATTCTATCTTTCCTTCTGTTCCAATGGTTTGGCATACCAGCCATATTATGAGTATTATCAATACTCTCGCTGCTCCATTGGGCATTTTGTCTTTGTTGTTGGGACATATTCACCCTACTCACATAGTGAGCGGGTCCGTCTGTGTTAAATGCTTGTCGGACTTTGCCATGAATGTTTATGGCGTCCGGGTTATGTCTGCAAATGTTTTGAGTTTGTGTGTGAATACATTCAGCACAGTCACCAGACAAGGTGGCTGTGTGTCTAATATGTGTACGGTTACAGGTCTCAACGCGTCTCGATGGTCGCTGTGGCCCTTGTTGTCTGTACCTGCATGTGTAAGACTTGTGGCCCGACTGGTTGCTCAAGTAACACACCGGTACTCTAAGTTGCTCGAACTTAATGCACCTTAAGTGTGCCTTCCTCTCCCTCTGTTGGACATTGTCTCCGTTGACACTGCCCTATCTCCATTGGTTCCTCCTCTCTTTTTCCATGCACCACCACTCTTCCCAGTCTGAGGTCTAATCTTCTCCTGACATTTTTCTCCGCTGAGGCTAGTGCTATAGCCTGTGTCAAGTTCTGTGGATCCTTTCAAAGTAGGTGTAACTTTATCGGCATTCCGTTAAGTCCGTCAACAAAAATTCCCACTAACTGCTTTTCCACCTCCTGCTGGTTAATGTCCTGTCCCATGAAGGCTTCCTCAGAGAGATTCAATAACCTGTCACTAAACATTTGGGTGGACTTTTGTGGTTGCTGATGTATCCTACGGAGAAGCGTTCAAGCGTAGGAACAATCGGTAATTTGTGAATAACTTCTGATTAGTTCCTTTTTGAGATCTTCCCATGTCTCATTCAGAAAGGCATCTATTCTCCTTCTAATGAAATCGGTGACTAGTCCATTCGAGGATAAGTATGCGACTTGTTTGTAGTCTACCTGTTGAGCATTAATGGAAGAACAATACCTTTGTATGTCTAAGAGCCACTGTCTACACAACTTGGGATTACCTGCATATGGTGTTATAATACTTCTGATGTTCTGAAACCTGACGTTTCCGTCTATGGTAGACAGAGTTCTGAATACCTGTTGTATGGCGGCAACATTCGGGTCTATACCCGCACTGGCTTGCTGTTGCTGCATGCTGATGATAACCGTACCTGTAAGGTGTTAGTACCAATAGAAATACATGAAAAAAATTTCCATTAGTATCCTGGATGGCCTGCAAACATGAATATGCACTACTTATACAACAACAAAAAACCAATCATATATGAAGCATAACACAAAGGAATAAATGTCTGCCAACAAAAGAAAAACGTTTAGGGCAACACTGGCAACAATTTTGAGAACAAAAACATTTTGGGAAAAGAAATATTGGGAACACTGGCACAAATAAGTTTAAAACAAAAATGTAAACAATACTAAATACTATTAATTTACTCCTAACTATTTCAGTGTATGTATTATACCTAACTTAACTATAGTGTTCGTGATTCATTAAATCTACTCTTGCTCGGTTGACTGGTTAACTGCCACTTTTACTCTGGTCACCATTATTTTACTCACCATTGTTATTGATCACGTACTGTTTTTATTTCTTGTTCAGTGCACAGCATGCGTTGGGCATGTCATTCTGGTAATGTTTATCCCTAGTGGTCGTTGGGTCATAAAAAAAAAGACGTTGACACAGGAGTCCTTGATACACTGACGCAGTACCACAGTTGACTTGTTTACCTCTAGTTTGACTGCATTCATCTATTACCTCTGGTTTGACGATAATCTTGATTGCATTCATCTGTGGTTTGACGATATTTTGACTGCATTCATCTGTTACCTCTGGTTTGACGATAATCTTGATTGCATTCATCTGTTACCTCTGGTTTGACGATAATCTTGATTGCATTCATCTGTGGTTTTACGATATTTTGACTGCATTCATCTGTTACCTCTGGTTTGACGATAATCTTGATTGCATTCATCTGTTACCTCTGGTTTGATGATAATCTTGATTGCATTCATCTGTGGTTTGAAGATATTTTGACTGCATTCATCTGTTACCTCTGGTTTGACGATAATCTTGACTGCATTCATCTGTTACCTCTGGTTTGAGGATAATCTTGATTGCATTCATCTGTTACCTCTGGTTTGACGATAATCTTGATTGCATTCATCTGTGGTTTTACGATATTTTGACTGCATTCATCCGTTACCTTTGGTTTGACGATAATCTTGATTGCATTCATCTGTTACCTCTGGTTTGAGGATAATCTTGATTGCATTCATCTGTGGTTTGATGATATTTTGACTGCATTCATCTGTTACCTCTGGTTTGATGATAATCTTGATTGCATTCATCTGTTACCTCTAGTTTGATAATAATCTTGATTGCATTCATCTGTTACCTCTGGTTTGACAATAATCTTGATTGTATTCATCTGTTACTTCTGGTTTGACGATATTTTGACTGCATTCATCTGTTACTTCTGGTTTGACGATAATCTTGATTGCATTCATCTGTTACCTCTGGTTTGATGATATTTTGACTGCATCCATCTGTTACTTCTGGTTTGAAGATAATCTT
Organism: Oreohelix idahoensis; assembly: GCA_024509875.1. NCBI lineage: Eukaryota > Metazoa > Mollusca > Gastropoda > Stylommatophora > Oreohelicidae > Oreohelix > Oreohelix idahoensis. The sequence continues at coordinate 15,147 of JAMPIV010008244.1, read as the reverse complement.
GCCTGCATTCATCTGTTACCTCTGGTTTGACAATAATCTTGATTGCATTCATCTGTGGTTTTACGATATTTTGACTGCATTCATCCATTACCTTTGGTTTGACGATAATCTTGATTGCATTCATCTGTTACCTCTGGTTTGAGGATAATCTTGATTGCATTCATCTGAGGTTTGATGATATTTTGACTGCATTCATCTGTTACCTCTGGTTTGATGATAATCTTGATTGCATTCATCTGTTACCTCTAGTTTGATAATAATCTTGATTGCATTCATCTGTTACCTCTGGTTTGACAATAATCTTGATTGCATTCATCTGTTACCTCTGGTTTTATGATAATCTTAATAGCATTCATCTGTTACCTCTGGTTTGATGATATTTTGACTGCATCCATCTGTTACTTCTGGTTTGAAGATAATCTTGCCTGCATTCATCTGTTACCTCTGGTTTGACAATAATCTTGATTGCATTCATCTGTGGTTTGACAATATTTTGACTGCATTCATCTGTTACCTCTAGTTTGACGATAATCTTGATTGCATTCATCTGTTACCTCTGGTTTGATGATAATCTTGATTGCATTCATCTGTTACCTCTGGTTTGATGATAATCTTGATTGCATTCATCTGTTACCTCTAGTTTGATGATAATCTTGACTGCATTCATCTGTTACCTCTAGTTTGACGATAATCTTGATTGCATTCATCTGTTACCTCTGGTTTGATGATAATCTTGCCTGCATTCATCTGTTACCTCTAGTTTGATAATAATCTTGATTGCATTCATCTGTGGTTTGACAATATTTTGACTGCATTCATCTGTTACCTCTAGTTTGACGATAATCTTGATTGCATTCATCTGTTACCTCTGGTTTGACAATAATCTTGATTGCATTCATCTGTGGTTTGACAATATTTTGACTGCATTCATCTGTTACCTCTGGTTTGAGGATAATCTTGATTGCATTCATCTGTTACCTTTGGTTTGAGGATAATCTTGATTGCATTCATCTGTTACCTCTGGTTTGACAATAATCTTGATTGCATTCATCTGTGGTTTGACAATATTTTGACTGCATTCATCTGTTACCTCTGGTTTGAGGATAATCTTGATTGCATTCATCTGTTACCTTTGGTTTGAGGATAATCTTGATTGCATTCATCTGTTACCTCTGGTTTGATGATAATCTTGATTGCATTCATCTGTTACCTCTAGTTTGATGATAATCTTGATTGCATTCATCTGTTACCTCTAGTTTGATAATAATCTTGATTGCATTCATCTGTGGTTTGACAATATTTTGACTGCATTCATCTGTTACCTCTGGTTTGAGGATAATCTTGATTGCATTCATCTGTTACCTTTGGTTTGAGGATAATCTTGATTGCATCCATCTGTTACCTCTGGTTTGATGATAATCTTGATTGCATTCATCTGTTACCTCTAGTTTGATGATAATCTTGATTGCATTCATCTGTTACCTCTAGTTTGATAATAATCTTGATTGCATTCATCTGTTACCTTTGGTTTTATGATAATCTTGATTGCATTCATCTGTTACCTCTAGTTTGATGATAATCTTGATTGCATTCATCTGTTACCTTTGGTTTGAGGATAATCTTGATTGCATTCATCTGTTACCTCTAGTTTGACGATAATCTTGACTGCATTCATCTGTTACCTCTGGTTTGACAATAATCTTGATTGCATTCATCTGTGGTTTGACAATATTTTGACTGCATTCATCTGTTACCTCTGGTTTGACGATAATCTTGATTGCATTCATCTGTTACCTCTGGTTTGATGATAATCTTGATTGCATTCATCTGTTACCTCTAGTTTGATAATAATCTTGATTGCATTCATCTGTTACCTCTAGTTTGATGATAATCTTGATTGCATTCATCTGTTACCTCTGGTTTGACGATAATCTTGATTGCATTCATCTGTTACCTTTGGTTTGACGATAATTTTGACTGCATTCATCTGTTACCTCTGGTTTGATGATAATCTTGATTGCATTCATCTGTTACCTCTGGTTTGACGATAATCTTGATTGCATTCATCTGTTACCTTTGGTTTGAGGATAATCTTGATTGCATTCATCTGTTACCTCTAGTTTGACGATAATCTTGACTGCATTCATCTGTTACCTCTGGTTTGACAATAATCTTGATTGCATTCATCTGTGGTTTGACAATATTTTGACTGCATTCATCTGTTACCTCTGGTTTGACGATAATCTTGATTGCATTCATCTGTTACCTCTAGTTTGACGATAATCTTGACTGCATTCATCTGTTACCTCTGGTTTGACAATAATCTTGATTGCATTCATCTGTGGTTTGACAATATTTTGACTGCATTCATCTGTTACCTCTGGTTTGAGGATAATCTTGATTGCATTCATCTGTTACCTCTGGTTTGATGATAATCTTGATTGCATTCATCTGTTACCTCTAGTTTGATAATAATCTTGATTGCATTCATCTGTTACCTCTAGTTTGATGATAATCTTGATTGCATTCATCTGTTACCTCTAGTTTGACGATAATCTTGACTGCATTCATCTGTTACCTCTGGTTTGACAATAATCTTGATTGCATTCATCTGTGGTTTGACAATATTTTGACTGCATTCATCTGTTACCTCTGGTTTGACGATAATCTTGATTGCATTCATCTGTTACCTCTAGTTTGACGATAATCTTGAGTGCATTCATCTGTTACCTCTGGTTTGACAATAATCTTGATTGCATTCATCTGTGGTTTGACAATATTTTGACTGCATTCATCTGTTACCTCTGGTTTGATGATAATCTTGATTGCATTCATCTGTTACCTCTAGTTTGACGATAATCTTGATTGCATTCATCTGTTACCTCTAGTTTGATAATAATCTTGATTGCATTCATCTGTTACCTCTGGTTTGACGATAATCTTGATTGCATTCATCTGTTACCTTTGGTTTGAGGATAATCTTGATTGCATTCATCTGTTACCTCTAGTTTGATAATAATCTTGATTGCATTCATCTGTTACCTCTGGTTTGAGGATAATCTTGATTGCATTCATCTGTTACCTTTGGTTTGAGGATAATCTTGATTGCATTCATCTGTTACCTTTGGTTTGAGGATAATCTTGATTGCATTCATCTGTTACCTTTGGTTTGAGGATAATCTTGATTGCATTCATCTGTTACCTCTAGTTTGACAATAATCTTGATTGCATTCATCTGTTACCTCTAGTTTGACGATAATCTTGACTGCCTCTAGTTCATCTGACTTTCATCCTCTGGTTTGACAATAATCTTGATTGCATTCATCTGTGGTTTGACAATATTTTGACTGCATTCATCTGTTACCTCTGGTTTGACGATAATCTTGATTGCATTCATCTGTTACCTCTAGTTTGACGATAATCTTGACTGCATTCATCTGTTACCTCTGGTTTGACAATAATCTTGATTGCATTCATCTGTGGTTTGACAATATTTTGACTGCATTCATCTGTTACCTCTGGTTTGACAATAATCTTGATTGCATTCATCTGTGGTTTGACAATATTTTGACTGCATTCATCTGTTACCTCTGGTTTGAGGATAATCTTGATTGCATTCATCTGTTACCTCTGGTTTGATGATAATCTTGATTGCATTCATCTGTTACCTCTAGTTTGATAATAATCTTGATTGCATTCATCTGTTACCTCTGGTTTGACGATAATCTTGATTGCATTCATCTGTTACCTTTGGTTTGAGGATAATCTTGATTGCATTCATCTGTTACCTCTAGTTTGATAATAATCTTGATTGCATTCATCTGTTACCTCTGGTTTGAGGATAATCTTGATTGCATTCATCTGTTACCTTTGGTTTGAGGATAATCTTGATTGCATTCATCTGTTACCTTTGGTTTGAGGATAATCTTGATTGCATTCATCTGTTACCTTTGGTTTGAGGATAATCTTGATTGCATTCATCTGTTACCTCTAGTTTGACAATAATCTTGATTGCATTCATCTATTACCTTTGGTTTGATGATAATCTTGACTGCATCCATCTGTTACCTCTGGTTTGATGATAATCTTGATTGCATTCATCTGTTACCTCTGGTTTGACTATAATCTTGATTGCATTCATCTGTTACCTCTGGTTTGATGATAATCTTGATTGCATTCATCTGTTACCTCTGGTTTGATGATAATCTTGATTGCATTCATCTGTTACCTTTGGTTTGAGGATAATCTTGCCTGCATTCATCTATTACCTTTGGTTTGATGATAATCTTGACTGCATCCATCTGTTACCTCTGGTTTGACTATAATCTTGATTGCATTCATCTGTTACCTCTGGTTTGACTATAATCTTGATTGCATTCATCTGTTACCTCTGGTTTGACTATAATCTTGATTGCATTCATCTGTTACCTCTGGTTTGATGATAATCTTGATTGCATTCATCTGTTACCTCTGGTTTGACTATAATCTTGATTGCATTCATCTGTTACCTTTGGTTTGATGATAATCTTGACTGCATCCATCTGTTACCTCTGGTTTGATGATAATCTTGATTGCATTCATCTGTTACCTCTGGTTTGACTATAATCTTGATTGCATTCATCTGTGGTTTGACGATATTTTGACTGCATTCATCTGTTACCTCTGGTTTGACAATAATCTTGATTGCATTCATCTGTTACCTCTGGTTTGACGATATTTTGACTGCATCCATCTGTTACCTCTGGTTTGACGATAATCTTGACTGCATTAAAACAAGTACTCATACACAACCACCCAATGCAGGACTGGTCGCAAGGCACCAAAACCAGCTGTGGCCGTGTGTGCTGGTGTGTGTTGTTGTTGTTTAGTGGTAAGTCCGATCACTATCCTAACAGTGGGTGGTTGCACATGATGATGTTTCCCGTACGAGTACATACATTTAACACGAAGAACTGATGCAGGATGATGAACTCGATGGTAATGGACTTCACTAGAACAGCGGTGAAGTAAACAAAAGTAGTCAAGTTTATTTACATGATGTTTTCTGGAATGTAATGATACATCAAGTGGAAGGGGATTCAATCTATCCTGCCTTGCCACTGCAGTAATCAAACTTTTCATACAGTCATTTCAATAGTGTTGATTATTTACAAAGTTGAACTTTCATTCCTCGTACCATGGGTTCCGGTTAACTGTCCCTGTTTCTATTTTTGTCCTTCTCTGTCATTACTTTTTTCCTGCCCAAATTGTTTTTTTTTCATTTCTGAGTCTAGAACGTTGAACAATTCTAGTTATTGGTTTCTTTTATTCTTTTCTGACGATAAAATTTCCTGGACTATTTCTGTGTGAGCTGATTGGTTTATCTCGTATGATGAAGACTGGCCTAGACCGCCAGGGTATGACTATTTCTACCAATTGTTCTTGCTACACACTACTAAACTAACTGTTCATACCTGCTGTCTCTGTGCTTGAAAAAAAACATACTTGTCTTGAGCCCACTGCGTGGGTGCCCACTTCGTGAGAATGGAAAAACACACATCATCAAAACTATATTTAAATTGCTTCAAGCAGCAATTCTCTCTACAAAGATGGCATTTGAGGCTCAAAGGAACTAGACAACCGTACATCTCTTGTGAACACAAGAGCCAACCAAAACTATGGCTTGTTGTCTATGATCTTCCTTGTCGTGCTCACAATTCTAACATTTTAAACACATGGGAGAAAACATTCCCAAACTTATGCTACTGCTACGTTTCTTCTTCTTCTTCCTCGTTCGCCCTGAAAAGGACGGTGGTTGCGTTGTGTCTGTTTATGCCTAAGCTGTGATATCTGCATCTTTCGGTCGACACATCCGACTTCTGCACAGGCATTTTTTAGGACCGGGTTTGCCTTCCCATTGCGATCCACACTCGCTCAGCCAGACTGCACTGCTGCACACTGTTTCCAGGACCACCACGTGGAGGTGGAGTGCGGTCTTGACCAGCTCTGGTTCGCTGGTCCTGACGCAGGCAGTCAAGCTATGAGTCGCTGACTGCGTTCACTATTGCTGCGTCTTTTGGTCCCACTGCTACGTTTGACATCTCAAATCCAACTAACCTATTTTCCTCGATTTCCTATTACAAATACATAAACTCACAACTCATTCATTGTCATGGACTTAATCTCGTGCATCTTACTTCGTTCACAAATTCTTATCCAAAATAACATTCACCGAGACAAGGGACACAATAATATTTTTACCTCCCTTCGTTAATTAAGTCCCTTTTCCATATATCATTATTCCCCTTAATATCATTCTGTAACGTTATTCAACAATCGTAAAGCATAATTAGTTATCTGCCCAGTTCTCAAACTCACAATCTAATACTTTTCTTAAGGGGCGCAACTTACAGAGTAGGCTCCCTTAGTCAAAAATCACAAACTCTCACTTTATTATTTCCCATGTCAACAAAATATAACCGCACATCATTTCCCAGTCAAATTACTGACTCCAAAGTTGTCAGAGGAAGTGCAGAAAGCTATCATAGATTGCTAAGCAATGGGACACAGACTAAGAAGAATTTTTGAACCAGTCTTCAAAATATCATGGATAAAATGAGAAATAAGACACTACAGTTTTGATAGGTGACCTCAATGCAAAGATCAGGACTACACACAACAGCAGCTTTGAAGAGATCTTTACAAAACATGGAACTAGGACACTGAATGAAAATGGAGAAATATCAGTAAACTTTTGTACTCCCACAGCCCAGAATAGAAATCGATGGAGAGCAACTGTTTCTGCCCTATGTTCCACAGGGAACAAAAAGGAATGATGATAATTTGTGCTGCCAGTCAACTTGGTATATGAAGAAGCATGTTTCCACATAAAAGAATACATATAGCAACACGGATATCACCAGAAAACAGGACTAAAAATCAGTCTGATCATGTGCATAAGCAAGAAGTTCATGCCATATTAAATGATGTAAAATTATGAAAAGGAGCAGATGTGGCATTAAATCAACAACTTCTGTTAGCCAGAATGAAGAAGAAATTCAAAAGATATACAACGACATATTGCTACTGACAACAGTTTAATGTTGGACATCTCAGAAATCAATAATCAAGTGAAACATTTACAGTTACACCAAGTGCTTCAACAACCAGAAGACAAAGCAGATACAGAAAGCCACTGGCAACTGATTAAAAAAAAAAAATATGGAGAAGCTCTGGAGAAAACAAAATATGGAATGCACATATGCAGATGCTGTGGGAAAAAGATATACTGGCTGCCAAGCAGAGGCTAATGAAGCTCATTTCATGCTATCCCACACTCCTCACATTTCTGTTAAAACACATCAGTTTCTTGTAATCTAGTTTTTTTCTTAACACATTCCTATGAAGCTGCAACGTACATTATGAGAATCACTGGTTTAATACGTTCTGGGCGTCACTGATATGTGCCTTCTTAAAAGGAAAATGAGTAGAAAGAGAAGGAGAAGGTATTCAAAGTTTATGCACTGTGCTGTTCTCAGGGATCTCAGAGGAGACTAAGAGAGAGTAAGACTACTGCTACCTCAGGTATGAGAGGCAACTAAGTATGAGGTTGTGTATGAGGTTGGGAACCTCATCATGTAAAATAAACTGCTTGAGAAATAACACAATCCCACTGCTATGATTAGAGCTTCCTGCAAGGGGGTTGGCTGTAGTTGTGGCTCTATGCTCCTGAGGGAATGAAAAGGAAGATCCAGCATGTTAGAATGTCTCCAATCAAGGTTAGTGATATGGTCCAGAGAAAGCTGATAGGGATCTGGGCTGCTGAGTAACCTTTCTAAATGGAATCTGGGCTGCTGAGTAACCTTTCTAAATGGAATCTGGGCTGCTGAGTAACCTTTCTAAATGGAATCTGGGCTGCTGAGTAACCTTTCTAAATGGAATCTGGGCTGCTGAGTAACCTTTCTAAATGGAATCTGGGCTGCTGAGTAACCTTTCTAAATGGAATCTGGGCTGCTGAGTAACCTTTCTAAATGGAATCTGGGCTGCTGAGTAACCTTTCTAAATGGAATCTGGGCTGCTGAGTAACCTTTCTAAATGGAATCTGGGCTGCTGAGTAACCTTTCTAAATGGAATCTGGGCTGCTGAGTAACCTTTCTAAATGGAATCTGGGCTGCTGAGTAACCTTTCTAAATGGAATCTGGGCTGCTGAGTAACCTTTCTATCTGCTCAGAAAATCTGCAGATCTGGCCCCTGGAATGTTGCTACACTCAGTGAAGAGAACTATGGAGACAGACATGGAAGGGATAAAGAAAACATGGCATTGAGCAAATGGTACAGGACTTGAGGACATGAGGGAGGACATGAGGACTTGAGGACATGAAGGGAGGACAGGAGGACTTGAGGGAGGACATGAGGACTTGAGGGAGGACATGAGGGAGGACATGATGACTTGAGGGAGGACATGAGGACATGAGCACTTGAGGACATGCCATGCATTTTCTGAAGGTTTGGTTTGGTTTTTGAAAACTGGTCCTTGAGGAGCTAACGGGTAATGAATGAACAGGATGAGATGTGTTGTGCACAGTTAAAGTGCTGAGAACTTATTTACATTAGTTCTCTAACACATCACGTCAGTTTATTTCTAGAACTTTTCTCATTGTGGAAATACTATTCTCCATAGCGTGGATTGTTTTCACAAAGTGGAAAGGGTGGGAAAAGTAGGGGATGAATCCCAGGATAGAAATACTTGTCTGTCTTGTCTCTCTCCAGATCCGTGATGTGCTGCATCTCTGAGACTTTGTGTGCAGGGGCATCCCCAGCTGATCTGTGATGTCAAGATGACTGGACAGGGTTACAAGTGGTTGTGAAGTGTTTATCTATCAGCAGTTCTTACTGAGTGTCAGAGTGCAAAAGTCTGCACTGGGTTTATGGTTTAGAGCAGAAGTAAGCAACCTCTACACCTCACAGAAGAAGGGGAACGACTAAGTAAGTAAGTAAGCAACATGGGAAGATTTCTTTCTGTCTCACCCCCCACCCCCAGGAAGATTTCTCCCACCCCCATGAACATTTCTTTCTCTCCCACCCCCATATAAAACATTGTGTTTTCCCTTTTTGTTTTCTCATTAACTCTTAGTATACGAGCGGCCTCTTAGAGAGGCCGATGATCGATCCCCATCAATAGCGAAAATTTATAGGTGAATGCATGTTTAAAACCACTGAAGAATTTAGTTATGTGCATGATATAGGGGTTTCATTTCTTCACATTTTGATATATAACACTTATGTTATCTTTATAAATAAATTGTTTATTGCAAAATCTGTAAAGGTAGTCATGAAATTAGCTCGTATACTAAGAGTTAAGAAGCCACTACCGAAGCTGGTCACCTGACAGGAAGTCTCCATAAAAACATTTATTTGTTCTTACAGTGGGGGGTAGGGAAGGGGGGGTAGGGGGGTTTGTGTTGTAGTTTATTGTACATAATGAGGTTGCCAGCCCCAAGCACTATATCAACATCTCTCTCTGTGTGTGTGTGTGTCATTTCTCAAGATCTTGCTTTATTTCTTAAACTTCCTCTCCTAAACAGAAGATTACATTCATCCTGTAGAATCCTTAGGAAAATAATTGCTATAAACTGTAAAACACACATTTCCCTCATATTGGTGATGTCATATCCAAAACTCAGTTATCCCTCAGAAATTACACCCCAAAGTTCATTAGCATACATTATATGCCAGATATTGCTGCCGATTAGATCCAGATATGTGATGGCCCCGGCAAAAGCGTATATGTGGGTAACCACGGACAAAAGACACCCCCTACATGAGAATGTAGCTGACATCAAAGGAGCAAGAATCAAGAGGGGGATGTCATGGATGGCACAGGCAGAGGCTTTGATTGGTCAGGTGACCAGGGTTTCTGCAAGAATAAAGGGCAGGGTCGTCGCTGAACAGAGTGCAGCCTACATGACAACAACCTCCAGCATGAGAATGGAGGTAGAGGCAGTTACTGCAGCACTGAGGTGGCTGTCTGACACTCCATCAACCAGGGCAGTTGTCAGACTCTCAAGCCATGCTTCAGAAAGTTCAGAACGGATGGCTGCGGCAGGAATGGAAAACATCAATAGAATCAAGTCTTCAAGAATTGGTGTGGATCTACTGTCCCAGTCATGCAGGGGTACGTGGCAATGAGAGAGCTGACAGCTGGCCTTGAGAGCACCCATAGTGGGGACACTGGACATGGTTAAGGGATAAATACTAAGGGCTATTAATGATCGCCTGCTGGATAATGACACTGCAATGGATGAATCAACAAGGCTGAGGCTGTTGGAGCTTGGCATCAAATGTGGGACAAGCAGAAATGGACATGAGAGAGTATGCATCCGTCGTATATACAACCAGCTGCTACAAGTACAATTAGCCTTCATACTCTTTGACATTTGCGGAGAGAGACTGAGCACCTATGGGTTTGCAGGAGTGCAGTGAGGTCGATTCTGATTAACATCAACATTTATATGCCACAGCTCATGAGCAAAAATTATATGCCAAAGTTCATCAGCATAAATTATATGCCAAAGTTCATCAGCATAAATTATATGCCAAAGTTCATCAGCAGATATTACTCCCCAAAGCTCATTAGCAGAAATTGCTCAGACATCTAAAAGATAAAGGTAATCCCATAGCACATTCTGTTGTAAGTGGAGTGAAGTGTTTGTGACCGTATTAGGTCCAGCTTTATGAAGTGGGGTGACCAGTTTTGTGTCTGACCTTTGTGATTATATCTCCCTGTTCATTAGCTCTTCTCAAACATTCTTCATTTGTTATTGTAGCCATCCCTGAGAATCTTAACAATCTTTTGAAAAACGACATTTTTGCGGCCCCTAGCGATTTTCTCATTTGTTTCCTGAATGTCCAGGGTTCACTTTCATACAATAAAATTAGTCCAGTGTAACACTTCAGCATTTATTTCTTTTGTTCCCTCAAACATACACTCTCCTTCTCTACTTTTATGCTTCATAAGTCTTGTGCTTTTGTAGCTGTGGTTTCTGTTGCAATTTATTTTACACGATAAGGATGTCAACCCCCTTACAGTAGTCGTCTCTCTGTGTAGAACATTTCTCATTTTGTGTAATGATTTCTGCTTTTTTTTAAAAATGTGGAATATCCTCTTAATAATATAAATGAAACAGTTCCCATCTGGTGTTGTTAATGTAATAAAGTATTCACATTTTTGTCTTTTAATGTAATTCCATTTGTTCTGGTAATTAAAATGCCTCAATCACACTTGTTTTTAACAATTTCCAGACAATAATTCAGGTTCAAAATTGAAATAAAATGCTCAACTGTCACACACTGTACACATTCTGTCTAAACAAAATTGTACTAATAAATACAGGATTTCCAGCACACCAATAAACTTTGATACAAAAAAAAACAACATATATATTTCGGAAAATTACAATGCTAAGACCTATTACAAAGTTAGACTATTATTTTTCAAAAAATCAGACATCAATATTAATTAACTGCATAAATGTTAAACAAAAGAAAGATCTTAGATTGTTACAAAATCGTAAGATCTTCTCATTTGATTACAAAACAAAAGTATATATTTTCCATTTAGAGGCCTATAAAATGTCTACATAACATGGTTCCCATTTATCTTATGGTACCCTGTCAGGAGAATATCATGGCCACCATCAACATTAGACTCAACATCTCTCTTTTCATGGACTCCTACATGGACCTGATAATTCTCCAGCTTATCTTCACTTGGTGACAAAAATGAACTGTTCTGAAGGATGGTTCTGCTCATGTCTTCATTTGGTCTTAGCTGATGTTTTTTCAAGTGGGGTGTTGTCAGAGTTCGCAAACGCTACCAAAAACAGAATGAAAAAACCTGTCAGAATTCACAAATATTGTCAAAAACAGGAACAACAGAATGAAAATACTCCCACTAGATTTTGAGACTAAAGATATGTAACAAACGGACATGATGTAAATGATCAATCAGTAGCTTTCAGCTCCCAATGGAGTAGAGGTTCTCAACAAAAACATCAAACTTTCCTATCTGGTGCCATCTATTTCAGGTTTTTCCATATCCCTTTCATGTCTGTCTTCAGCTCTCTCCTCCATGTTTTTAGGTCTTCATCTATTTCATGTCTGTCTTCAGCTCTCTCCTCCATGTCTGTCTTCAGCTCTCTCTCCTCCATGTCTGTCTTCAGCTCTCTCCTCCATGTTTTTAGGTCTTCATCTATTTCATGTCTGTCTTCAGCTCTCTCCTCCATGTGTTTTTAGGTCTTTATCTATTTCATGTCTATCTTCCCCTCTCTCCTCCATGTGTTTTTAGGTCTTCATCTATTTCATGTCTGTCTTCAGCTCTCTCCTCCATGTGTTTTTAGGTCTTTATCTATTTCCCTTCCCTGGGGATTCCAGAACAGAGACTACCTTGTAATGATATCAACTAGAATTGTGAAGTGTGTGGCCTATCTAACGCCAGTGTCTTCTCCTCATCTCTTGTTCCCCTGGTGTTTATTGATTGTTCTAACAATTCTATATTTGTAATCTTGTCAAAGGATTTCATTCCTTTTACTGTGTGCCCTTATCCATTGATGGAAGTCTGCAACTTTCTGGTTGTCATTTTAAAATTCTCGTTTTTTTTAACAGTCACACAATAGACAACCTTGTCAATGTATTAAGTAAAGTGATACAGAGACTATAACTACAAGATCACATAAATGCTTTAGTGCAGGTTTCCTGTACACGCAGCAGCTGCACTGGTGCTACCATGCTCCATAAGGAGGACTGTGAACATATGATGACGATGTTGTTGTTACAACTTTACTAGCAAAAGTTCTTCCCCATCAATCATGTCATATTTCATACAAGGTAATTGTATATTTCCTACTGTATATGTTTTGTAATCTTACATAACCATACTGTGTCTCTTGCTAATGTCTTAATGAAAATACAGAACTGACCTGTTTAAAACTTCCAGGAGTGACAATCATTCTTTGTACCATAAATACAGGGATCAGAACCACACTCATCAATGCCAACATCCAGCCAATGCCTATGGCCCAGGGAGGGTACTCATACACAACAAATTTCCTTTTGTAGGTCAGTTCTGAGTAGCTCACGCAGCCAAGAATAAATATTGCCTGGAAAAGAGATGACAACTAATTAGGTACAGTTTATTAATATTGATAATATTAAGGAAACTTTGTAAGGAGTGTTACAACAGGAGATAATCTGATCATCAGAATGTTTTCTCCCCGTGTTACAACAGGAGGAGATAATCTGATCATCAGAATGTTTTCTCCCCGTGTTACAACAGGAGGAGATAATCTGATCATTAGAATGTTTTCTCCCTGTGTTACAACAGGAGGAGATAATCTGATCATCAGAATGTTTTCTCCCCGTGTTAAAACAGGAGGAGATAATCTGATCATCAGAATGTTTTCTCCCCATGTTACAACAGGAGGAGATAATCTGATCATCAGAATGTTTTCTCCCCAACAGAGAAATATTCAACCCTTTATCTCCTTTACACTCTAACAAGGGCAGGGCAGGGCAGGGCAGGTCCTATTGAGCCATGACTCCAAAGAGTCGAGCCGCTGCTGATTTTTCTGCCTGCACTGGGAATTGAGCCCACTCCAATTTGGGTTCAAGTTATGAATTTCTTCCTGGTTTTATCCACTCTCCCAATTTATAGCTGTTCTGAAGGTAATAGTTTTGCTCTAAGGCATTTGCTTTAACATTTGGGAACGTATATAACATCTTGATTAAATGACTTCCTTATAAAGTTTACAAGCCTAAATATGTTTGATTAGAAAGTTAAAATTCATGAACAGAGTCTGGGAAACTAATGTATTCTAAAATTCTTTTAAATCTGTAGTAAACACATTCTTGTGAAACTACTTTAAGTGATACCATTAAACTGGACAAGTCAGAAATCTGTTTCATGTTTTCACACACACCCTATTCCTACATTACTTTCAGAATTGCATTACTTTGTGAGGCAGAAATGTAAAAATAAAAAAAATAGGACAATAAAGCATATTTATTTACCCCGATTAAAAGAAAGATTTTGTTTGTTCATTCAGTATTTCTTCTTAATTTGTGCGTGCTAAAATTCATCATACATTAAATTTAAAGAACTTTTTTTTTAACTTTATATGTTCTTAAGATGTGTCCAATTTGGAATGGCAGGGTGAGAGTGTGAATAACTTATGAATATCAGATTATCTACTTTTGTAATAGTCTACTAAACCACTGATATCTATTATCTTTCAATCAATACCCTTTAGCTCCCCAAGGAGCATAGGCCTTCAACAAACACATGCCATGTCTTCCTGTCCTGTGCCATCTGCTCAAGTTCTTTCCATGTTTTCCTCATCATTTTCACATCTGTATCCAGTTCTCTTCTTCGTGTGTTTTTTGGTCTACCTCTGCCTCTCTTTCCTTGTGGATTCCAGAACAAAGACTGCCTTGTAATGCTATCAGCATGTTTCCTCAATGTGTGTCCTATCCATCGCCAGCGCCTTCTTCTCAACTCTTGTTCCACTGGCACTTGTCTGGTTCTTGTCATCAATTCCACATTTGTGACTTTGTCATACCATTTCAGTCCTTCTATTCTACGCAAGCACCCGTTTATAAAAGTCTGTAGCTTTTTGGTTGTTGCTTTTGTTGTTCTCCATGTCTCAGAGCCATACAATAGGACTGACTTGACATCTGAGTTGAAGATTCTTATTTTCGTGTTGGATCCAATTTCTCTTGTTCTCCATATGTTTCCCAATGCAATGAAAGCTCCTCTTGCTTTTCGTATTCTTATTTTGATATCACTGTCTGTCCCTCCAACTTTGTCTATATTCCTTCCAAGACATGTGTACGATTCTACATCTTTTAGTGGTGTTTCTTCAAGTTCAACGTTATCATTTCTTGCATTTATTCTCATAATCTTTGTCTTTTCCCTGTGTATTTTCAGGCCCACTTGTTGTGACCTCTCATCGAGAATGCGCATTCTCTCTTGCATCTGATTATGGTCATGGGACAGAAGAGCCAAGTCATCTGCAAAATCCAGATCATCAAGCTGTTTAGTCAGATTCCACTGGATTCCATTTCTGTTATGTGATGTCGATGTTTTCATAACCCAATCTATTGCTAGTAAGA
>JAMPIV010008243.1:220000-311542 GCA_024509875.1 Oreohelix idahoensis | reverse complement strand
AAGCTCATGCTGTTTGACTTGCCGGGAGAGAATCTTGCAAACTAACTTATAACTTGTTGAATAAAGAAGTGAAGACAAAAACTCGAAGAGATAAAAGACATTTCATCAATGAACTGACCGTAGAAGCTGAAAATGCTGCAAAAACTGGTAATAGTAGGTGCCTTTATCAAATTACAAAACAACTATGTCACCAGCCTACTGCTATGGAAACACATGTTAAAGGTAAATTAGGGAATTCAATACCAACAGAAAAAGAACAAATGAAGAGATGGGCTGAGCACTTCATGGCGGTAATAAACAGACCACCACCAACAGTAACACATGATTTTAAAAATGAAGCACCCACAACCACCATGCCAATAACTTGCGATGAATTCACGCTGGACGAGATCAAACAAGCCGTTAAAAGATTAAAAAATTTTAAAGCTGCTGGAGTTGACGAAATTTCAGGGGAAATGATTAAAGCAGTTAATGACAACAACCTCTTGAGAATTTTAGATATTATAAATGAAGTATGGAGAGAAGAACAACCACCACAACAATGGAAAGACAGTATTATTGTAAAGTTACCGAAGAAAGGTGGTCTATCAGACTGTAATAACTGGCGTGGTATATCTCTAGTATCAGTACCTGGAAAATTATTATGTTGCATGATGTTAGAAAGACTTAAATTGCATGCTGACGAAAAGATCAGAGAAGAACAAGCGGGTTTCAGGCCGAAACGATCATGTATTGATCAAATATTCACACTAAGAACAATTATAGAAGAATCAGTGGAAATGCAATCACCACTTATTATCACCTTCATCGATTTTCAAAAAGCCTTTGATAGTCTACACCGCCCATCATTGTGGAAGATACTTACAATCTATGGTTTTCCAACAAAATATGTGAATATAATCAAAGCGCTATATGACAATGCAAGATGTTGTGTTAGAACAAATAAAGGGAATACAGAATGGTTTACAGTAGAAACAGGGGTGAAACAAGGCTGTATTATGTCACCACTACTTTTTGGAATAGCTATTGATTGGGTTATGAGAAACTATACCCACAATGAACAATTAGGTATAAAATGGACAAATGGAAAATTCCTGGGGGACCTGGATTTCGCAGATGATTTAGCATTCTTAAGTTCAACACCCAGACAATCCCAAGAAGCAGTAAATAATTTGTGTCATCTGTCGGTTAAAATAGGTCTCCAAATAAATGCCTCTAAAACTAAAGTTATGAGCTTTTCTAACGAGACCTTTGATATCATCTTGAACGGTGAAAAACTACAGAAAGTTGAAAGTTTTAATTATTTAGGCAGTAAAATGACTCAGGATGGTGACACAACAAGAGAAATCCATACTAGAATTGCTTTGGCAGCTAGCGCCTTCAATAGATTATCTAACATTTGGAAATTACGATCATTGAATATACATACCAAGCTTCGTCTGTTTAATTCAAATGTTATCTCAGTGTTAACATACGGCTGTGAGAGTTGGAAAATAACAAAATCATTGGAGAACAAGCTGAATACATTCGAGAACAAATGTCTTAGAAAACTCATGAACATCAGTTGGAAAGAATTCAAGACTAATCGACAAATTAGAGAAGACTCTAGGCAGAAATATGTCTCCAACTATATAAAAAAAAGACCATGGTCATATATCGGTCATGTCCTACGAATGCAAAACAACAGAATACCACTACAGGCGCTCACTTTAATTGCTGAGGGTAAGAGGTAAAAAATAAGACCAAAAGAAACACTCAGAAGAACAATAATAAGAGAAGGAAGAACGTTGGGCCTAAATAATGTGCAAGAGCTAAGAGGAATGGCGTCACAACGAACAACCTGGAGAGCACTGGTTTCTGCCTTATGCGCCGTGTTTGGTGCTTAAAGAATTTATTATTATTATTATTATATATATATATACAATATATTTAAAAAAAAAATCGATAATGAAGGAAAATTAAAAATTCGTCTTCGGTGATCTGATAAATATACATCTACCGTTTATACAGCGTCGAGCTGGCCCCTAAATATTATAGAAATAATGACTTAACAAAACTATTTAACACACTACAGATAACCAATAGTGATTTTAAACTGTGAAAAGGACTATCAAACCAAGAAAGCTAACACCAATTAGTTGTAATTCACAGCAATACCTACACACAAAATTACCAGACAAGAACAAAACCAATACCACCTATATCCCACCGCTTTTACATTGTCTTACTCCAGCGCTACACCTCAACACATCTATGAATCATCACCCCAGTCAGTCAAAAACAATAACCCCCCACACTCTCACTTAAAAATCCCTTAGTAATCTACTAGTCCGCCATTATCGATTTTATATTTTCCGCCATTGTCGATTTTTTTATATTGTATGTATATATGTATAAACAAACACACCAACACACAATACAACATTATATGACAATTAAAATATCTACACAAGAAAAATGGTACAGTCAAGTCTCTAACACTTCACTCCCACCTCTAGGCGCTGGCCCTAGTATAGTGACACGTCTCTTTCATTCCCACCTCTCAAACTCTAACGCGTCACTCCCACCTCTAGCTGGTAGACCTAGTATAGACAGGGCTCTAACACTTCCCTCCCACCTCTCGATGGTGGTACACCCGTCTGCTACACCCCAACACACACACACACAACCACACCCACACACGCGCACAACCACACACACGCGCGCACACACGAACACACACACACACCGACCGCCCGCTAAACCCCAAATTGTACACACCCATGCATCGTCACCCGCGCCAGCACAAAAAGATTCCACTCGCTTCAAAAACCCTCTTAGTAACCTTCTAATCCAACATTATCGATTTTTAAATATTTTCCGTCATTATCGATTTATATATATATATTGTATGTATATATGTAATATGTATAAATACACACCAACACACATAACAAAACAATACCACGACACACAAAAAGCCCCCTCTAACCTACAACCGCCAGCTACACCCCAAATTGTACACACCCATGCGTCGTCACCCGCGCCAGAACAAAAAGATTCCACTCGCTTCAAAAAACCCCCTTAGTAACCAAAGCCAACATTATCGATTTTTTAAATATTTTCCGTCATTATCGATTTTTTATATTTTTTATATATTGTATGTATATATGTATAACAAACACACCAACACACATAACAACACACACACACAAACCCCTAACCTACAACCGCCAGCTACACTTACTCCAGCGCTACACCCCAACACTCAAACATGCATCGTCCCCCACACCAGCCCAAAAAGACTCCACTCACTTTAAAAACCCTCTTAGTAACCTACTAACCCAACATTATCGATTTTTTATTTATTTATTTTTTTTATTTTATTTTCCGTCATTATCAATTTTTAAATATTTTATATTAATATTGTATGAATATAGGTATAAACAAACACACCAACACACAACACAACACACAAAAATACCCCTAACCTCCAACCACCAACATGCATCGTCACCCACGCCAGCACAAAAAGACTCCACTCGCTTCAAAAACCCTCTTAGTAACCTAATGCAACCTTATCGATTTTTTAATGTTCCTTCTTTATCGATTTTTTTATATTTTATATATATATATATATATATATATATATATATATATATATATATATATATATATATATATATATATATATATATATATATATATATATATATATATATATATATATATATGTCTAACTAAATATATGTCTAAATATATATATATGTATAACTAAATGTTGTCTACCTGTTGTATTAAATATATATGTCTAACTAAATATATATATATATATATATATATATATATATATATATATATATATATATATATATATATATATTATAAAAAGTCACGCGCCTCCTGCGCTCCTCCTGCACTCCACCTGCGCGCCAACGTATTTCCTTATATAAAAAGTCACGCGCCGCCTGCGCGCCGCCTTTATGCTAACCGTAGCGTACATGATATACTACTGACGTTATCACTCATATGAACAGAAACTGATTGTGTAGTTAGTCCTGTAAACACCCTACAAACATGGAACAGTGTTTCCAATATATTTATTTTCATTTGTAAATAAAATTGTATTGCTTTTGAGTATTCCTGACCTGAAAAGATTGAGGTTCAGGACAATTAAATTGTACATAAATATTTCATACAGTCTTGCTTAATAATTTTATTAAAGTTAAAGTTCTGTTTGAAATCAATACCTGTTATATTAAATAAATTACCCTAGACAACTTGCCAAATAACACAACAATAACTCATTAATCTTTGTGGGATCTAAAGAGGTAGCAGTTAGGGACTCAGAGTACTACATCATCAACATCTTCTCTGAGAACTTACATAGCTTGACCCCACTTGGATGTCTATAAACCCTTGCTCTTTTCAGAGAAGGGGGTATTACTTTTAAAACCAGTCTCTTATCTGGCACTATCCTGGTATCCTCTGATACAACTATTTGTCCAGGATAGCCTATACTTTAGTAACATCAAAACCTCTTATATATATATATATACTGAAGCACATTAAAAACGCACCACTATTATATATACTGATGCCGAGACGCTGAAAAACAAAGTGTGGGAATGGATTTTCCCCGTGTTTGTCATGAGGTAGAGAGCAAATGGCTGCTGGAATGGAAAGTGCATGATTCAACCCACGGGTTTGTGTACAGACTACATGAAAACAATGAAAGTTACACGTGCAACACCATTTCCAACAGTTTTGTCCGTGAAAATTTGTACGCGTTGTGGCAGTATTCTCGGTATAATAAGGCCGTTGAGACTAAACACCCAGTACATATGCTTGAAATGCCAAGACTATCTGAAAAAGACCGCCAGCGAGACATTGGTATGTTGGAGACCGGAATAAGCTCGCGGGCCATTGCCAGAAGGATGAATTGCCACCACAGCACTATTGTACGTCTCAATGAACGTTACGGAACCACTGGCAGTGCCCGGGATAGACTTCGGAGTGGCCAACCACGAGTTACTTCCCTTGCGCAAGATCGTCATTTTGTGCTGAGTCACCTAAGGAATCGTTCTCTCCCGGCAAGTCAAACAGCAAGAGCAATAGTGGGTAGACGTGGGCAAGTCTCTCGAATGACAGTCATGCGACGACTCAGAGATACAGGCCTTACTGCAAGACGACCTTATGTTGGGCCAAACTTGACTCACAGACATCGTCAGCAGCGCCTGCAATGGGCAGAGCAACATGTCAGATGGACTAGACTGCAGTGGAATGCTGTCCTTTTCACAGACGAGAGCAGATTCAACATATCCTTTGCTGATGGACGTATGCGGATTTGGCGACGGTGTGGAGAGCGCTCTGCAGATTGCTGTGTTCGTCAGCACAACCTATTTGGAGGTGGCAGTATTCACATTTGGGGAGGATTCGGTTTTCACCATCGCTTGCCTCTTCACGTATTCCGTGGAAATGTTAATGCTGTGACATATCGAGATGAGGTTCTGGATGCATTGGTTGCTCCTGCGTTCACAAATTATCCAGACTTGCAGCTTCTCCAGCAGGATAACGCACGTGCGCACACTGCAGGCATTACGCAGCAATATCTACAGCAGCGGAACATTGTGACGATTGATTAGCCTGCCCTATCACCAGACATGTCCCCTATAGAACATCTGTGGGACGAGCTTGGACGCAGAGTCAACAGGCAAGGTTCTCCAGCTAATCTGCAACAGCTCGAAGCTGCTCTTACACGTGAATGGGACTTGATTCCCCTGAATTTCCTTCAGAGACTTGTGCGTTCCATGTGGAGCCGCTGCCAAATACTGAGGATAGTGTGAATGAATTTTTTTATTGGTTGCATTTTTGGTTTTCTCCCTTCCCTGCATAAAATGCAATGAATTTCATAACAATCAAATGTACAAATTAATGACCAGCATGGATTCATAGCAAAATGAATAAAGATTCCAAATATGTAAACTTGTAAACACTTTTATTTACATTTCACACTCTCTTCCTGGATTATACAGGTGGTGCGTTTTTAATGTGCTTCAGTATATATGCGTCCTACCAGGACGATGGCTAGATTCTCACTGACTAAATTTGCGCCTGATTTCCCGGCTTCCGGTAGTCACATGACTCACCGGTTCGTCTAGTCATGGCGTCGCCCGGTTGACTTTTCGTACAAAAGATGCACGTCGAAATAGCGCCGTGACATCCGCCAAATCTGACATGTTTGTTTTTTTATTCCTTATACAATTTCATATAAGACCAGACTAAGTTTACTCCTCTGGGACCTTTGACTGTGAATAATCAAGAAAACAAGAAACCAAAAAAAAAAAGCATAAAAGATGGGAATAGATGACAATATATTGAAGTATGAACATTAAATTGCATGTGTATTGGAAAATACATAAACAGCAGCAGTTTAAAAAACGTCCTTATTTAAAACCATGTGTTTGGTCCAAAAGTAGCAGAGAGTGTCCTTAAAGGTAGCAATTACGTAAGGTCAGTGAAAGGAATGTTTATGCAAGCAGAAGTGGTAGAGAGGCTTAAATGGAAAGCATTTTTGTGTACCATTGAGGATGATGCTGGATTAGCTACACAGGTTGGTGGTGTGCTCAATACTATGCAACACTCACCAACAGAAGACGTACAACTCAAGTTCCAAGAGCTGATCACAACATCAGAAGAAATATTGAAATCGTAGGATGTTTTCACACATGAACAAGTTAAGAATTCTGAGCAGTGCAAATATCTGGAGGGATTCTTGCATCTGATGTCTTTTAAAGAACCTCATAAGATCGGATAGGAAGGGAATCTCTACCTGCAAACAGTGAAGAATGTCCTTCCAATTTTCCACATTTTTGATAGTCAACTATTTGAGATGGGGTTCACTATTCTTCGGGCAAAGGCTGTATCTCGAGACTCATCATCTTGAGGTATATGACCGGTTCAAACAAGGCCATTTTGTTGTTCAAAGAACAAATGGAAAGTTTAATGCCGTGGGTGTTGACATGGCTGTCGAACAAACAATAAACCGCTCTCAGAAGTCAGCATGAGGGATCATTGGCCAAACAAAAAGGAAGGAATACATTGCTGAATAGGAGCTTGCTTAGCATGAAGTCCTTCTCATAAGATAAACATTTCAAGGGCTGCAGAACATTACACCAGTTGATAATGAGCTGACAAATCATCTTGAGTTAACAAGAAGCCTCAGAAATAGAATGGAAGTCACCATCCAACAGATGCTCCAGTATGTTGAAAGCAGAGAAAACCCATATCTTGCAAAAGGTAAAGTTAGGCTTCACAACATTCTAACCAATGCACTTGTTCCAGCATTGAATACCAAGAAGATGCTCAAATTTTTGACGACAGCACAAGACGTTTTCTTCATGTTTCGAGATGAAAGGTTTAGAATCCGATCAAAACCACTGTCGGCACATATTCACCAGCAAAAACTTTCCATTTTTCTTACTGTAGCATACCCAGACATGTAGGCAAAAAGGCAAACTGTAAAAAAATGCCATCAAGATCATTTGCAGGTTCTGAAAAAAGTTGATATTGCCCAGGAGAGAGGAATGACAATGGCATAACTTCTTACCTACGATTTTTCACTTTCGTCTTTATTAGATGAGAATGGTGCTACTACCAAACTCAAGAAGTCTAAACTCATGTTTGAGTTGACAAAAAAAATTAGAAACCACAGATATAAATTTCTAAAAAGAGCATACCCTGAAAACCAGTGTACTGTAGTTGGTGATGACATGAATCAGTTTCGAAGGTTGCCAGTTAAAAGGAAACGACACATTTGAAGACCTGTTTACAATCCTTGACAGCAATTTGAATAATGTCTGCAAATTCAGTCGTTTTGACCATGTTTTTGACAGCTACCTTCAATCATCATTCAAAATTGCTGAGAGAGAAAGAAGGTCTTCTGTGCAACCACAACCGTTAACTTCCATTACTACCACTACGAAGCTTCTTGTGCAGACGGCAAGATTTTGGGCGTCAGTTGCCAACAAAATTTTGATTCAAAATGCCCTGAGCGAGTTTCAGAAGTCGGTATCAATTAATCGACAATGGGAAACTATCCTTAGCGACGTGTTGCTTGAAAAAGGACCTACTCTGGCGTTAGCAATAAAAGATTGAAGCTTCACAAAAATGAAGGAAACTCTTCAAGTAACTGTTGAGGAGGCTGACTTACGTGCTATTCCTCACGTTTTCCACACAGGTAAACCAGGGTTGCAGCTTGTCGTTGTGCTTCTAACGACACAGAGGTTTTTGTGATACTCGTTAATTTCTACAAGTTTCCTAATGAAAATGGACTCTCTGAACTATGGATGAGAAAGTCAGCATTAGATATCATACCAATCCATACTCTTGTAGACAAGATAGGTGCTACTTCAGACGTCCTTCTTGATACCCATTTTCTTACATGATCGGATGTGACCAGTAAGATAGGCACCAAAGTGTCATCGCTCAAGGCAGAACCAGAAAAGTTACTGCACAACGTTTCCTCTAAGTACCAGTGGCGTATCCTGGTAATGCGAGCTAGGCGTGCTGCTACTTAAAATGAATATGTACGCCTACTATTTAACTTCTTTCCCTCTTAATTTAAAAACCATCTATATTCAATTACGCAACGATAGTTATTAGGGGTATATGTCAATTATCTTCGAAATACTAATTAACTTACAACTTGAAACTCACTGTCACTGTAATAATCTGCATTCCCGGCAACTAACAAAAATTAATCACAAAAAACACTGGCGATTTTTACAACTCGAGAGCTGCTAGGCCACCGCACGCATATTCGCATTGTATTGTCTTATCTGCCCACGACCCGGTTTCACACAAACCAGTCTTTAGACGTGAATCCGAATGGTCCAGCACGCATTGTGACGGAATTACCCGAGAAACTTCGGGCGATTGCTACAACCAATAAAAACTGCACTATAAAACGCTTCTGTGAAACTGAAACTAGATGTACTGGTAGATTCTATGCGGGAAAACCCGTTATCCTGATGCGTGCTGTCCGAAAGCAGAACTTAAAGGAGAAATATTTTATAGAATAATAAATTAAATTTTTATTTTCCTTCGCGCATAGGTGTGCGCAGCACGCACAGCACACATAGAGAATACGCCACTGCTAAGTACTCAATAATTTAAGCTTGCCGAGGAATACTTGGTGAAGGTTCTACAACCAGTCTCTGAGCAAAACATGTGCAAGACATTTCACGCACTTCGATTTGAAATGATGACCCAAGCTAGTCTTCCAAACTTACAAGGCTTACCTTGCACAAGCTCTTTATTGTGAGGTCACCTAATAAGATCATTTTACATGGTATACTCATGCTCTACAGTGTTGATCATGGACGAACCATCAGCCCCAACGGATTTTGGACGGACAATCAGTGCTGATGACTCATCACTCACGCCACACCCTTGCATTAGTGAGCTACCTGAAAAAGTAATTCTTACCTGTACTTGCAAGAGCTGTCATACTAAACGATGCCGGTGCCGCAAAAACATTGTTTCTTGTACGTCCTTTTGCAAATGCAAAATGTCTTGTGACATTCAGGAACATGTATAAAGTACTGAAAATGACCATTTACTGTGTATAGTTTGTGGTTCTCTTTTTTTTAATGTATCGGAATTTAATGTTCATATTCCAATACATTGTCATCTATTCCAATCTTTTAATGCATTTTTTTTCCCCTTGATTATTCACAGTCAAATGTCACAGAGAAGTAAAAATAGTATAATCTTGTAGGAAATTTTATAAGGAATCCAAAAAAAATGTCAGATTTGGTATGGGTTTAATGATAAGAACAGAAAATTACGAAATTCAATACTAGCCACTGCACGTATATGCCAAAATGGTGTCCTATTAAACCTGTCCAGGGTTGCCAGATGTCTACCCAAGAATTTTCCTTTCCTGCAAGCATGCCCTAACAGGATCTGAAGAGAAAACACGCCCACCTCAAAATTCCTACGGGTCATATGGTCAGGGTCTGTATTAATTAGGTTCTGAAAATCACCTGGGAATCGGACCGAGTACCTCTAGAACTCGAGGCGGACGCCGTACCTCTTAGCCACTCCGACCACTAACCCTGAAAACCGATGCCGAAAAGGGACATGCATTATTTCAGCGATATATTATTCAGACAGATAAAGGTGATATATCTGCCTGCGAAGAAATTAAAGAGCGTATCCTGGAAAGCGACAGAAGAGGCGACATACATGTCGACCTCATATCCGAAAGAGACGTTGTGTCCACTTTAGAAACCAGTAGAACCATTGTCCCAGGTACTTATGGTGTACAGTATTACCACATAAACAAGCTCGATGACATGGGCTTTAACAATGTGGTGAGTGATTTCAACACCAGCATACTGAACCGGAAGACTGGCTACATAGCAACCTACGGCCACTTCCTAAATCTGATAAAGTCCCCACAGTTCTCAGCAGCTATAAAATTACCACAATGCAGATAGTCTACCTAAACTACTAGAAAAGATAGAAGCACGAAAAATAATGACTCACCTCGAAAATTCAAAGATCCTACCTGATACTCTCGAAATCTATAGGCCCATGAAAGTAACATGGGGTAACGCTGGAACATCTGTACGAAGGGTTCCAGGGTATACGAGGTACGATTGCTGTAGGAACATATCTAGAGGATGCTTATAACAGTGTGAACTTTGAACCAATAATAAACTGTGTAATGACTTGCGGTGTATCAGCTATCCATCTTGTATATGCTAACAACATGGATAGCTGTCACAAGTTGCCTCCTTTTTCTCTGCAGTGATGGTCCAACAATGGCCAAACTATGAGTATCTATTGTAATTCTTCAAAATCGCCTACTTTCGCACAAGATTACATGATTACAGATAGTAGGATGATGATGCTTCTACCTTGAGGCAGTTCACGAGATATTTCAGAAATCAAGAACAATGCTGAATGTGTCTTAGCAATGTTAACTTTTATCTTCCCGACAACTTTTGTGAAGAGGTATTAAATGATTAATTAAGCTCGCACAAGCCCCCAACTGAATTAACAGTAAAATTGTTCTTATTATATTGATTATTATTATTATTGGATCTATAGGTGTAAATATATACTGAAGATATGGATTCATACGTGTGCACGCATATCTATCATAACTGAATCGACTAGGAATTTGTAAAACAACATAAAACAAATTTAATGATCGATTATTATGTAACATTTAACAATAAACAAGGCAATGTTTCGATGGGATGCAAAAAGATTATGTTATCGTCATCGATACTTGATGGAAAGTAAAAGTTTAATAAGCACTTAGCTGAAAATCAGTGAGCGCTGCTGCTGCTGTTCGTCAATTCCTCGCTCTGTGATAAAGGCAGGTCCCGGACGAAGGACGCAGGGGGTAACCACTCCTGTTGCCATTACTGATTTTCTTCACAGGCCCGTCAGATGTGGCAGTCTAGTGTCGACAATCAGTTTTCTGAATTACAGATTCGTAGCACGAATGTTCTTGTAGACTCGAATCACGCACTAGTCTCGTACCACGAACTTTAGAGGACATAAAAAGAACAAATACCTCTGCTAAGTATATTGTGGTCGAAAGATTAATCAGGCGCCTTTCCCGCTGTCCGCCCATCAGTTTTTGTCTCTCATAAATGTTATTCTCCTGTGACGAAATGGACGACCTCTATCGATCTTTGGTTCTCTACGGCAGTATTGGTACATTTGTGGTACTGATTTTTATTATGTGCTGTCAATCATCGCACTTTTCTTCCTTTCTTTATTTTTCTGCTAAGTAGCAGATATTTGATTTGATCAAATCACACTGTAGGTGATAAATATTACATTTGCAAGGAGCGCCTGATATGATACATCACATTTTCTTGGTGCTAACCAGATTTGTTGGTTATAGGCGCGGCAGATTAGCACGTACATCGGTCAGCGCTATCGGCTTAAATTCCCGATAAGACACGGAGTTTGCGTACTCATACGACAGATAACGAAATTACTGTGGGCAGACAAATGTGATATAATCGCTACCGGTCACTTGGTTAAAAGTAATCACGGATTTATTACATTTTAGACAATATGAGTCTACAAACGTGTTTGTGAGAGTGTATGCAAGGCATCAGATGTACATATATGGTAATACGTGACCTTTGCAGGCACGCACCTTATTTCATGTGGGACTATTTTTAAAATATCACACCCTATCTGCATGATTTGAAATGATTGGATCTTCCTGATTTGATTCATAACATCTTCTTCTTCTTAGATCCTTAGCCGCCGACCGTCAAAGCAGTCAGTGGCCATCACGCCTGGTGGCGTCTTGTAGGGCAACAACAAATTGATTCCACTTTGCTCGTTCGTCGGCCATCCCCCTCACAGTGCCCCAACCCCGGTTCACCTCCTGCATCTCAGCCTCCACAGTCCTCCGCCAAGTTGTTTCCGGTTGGCGTCTCCTTCGCCCTCCCCCAGGGGTCCACAGCACAGCTGTTCCTGTGATGGCACCGGGGTCCCCCCCCACCCCCCGAGGACATGGCCAACCCAGCTCCAGCGTCTGCCAGCTATGATGGTGTGCATGTCCTCTTGCCCGCTCCGAGCAAGCAGACCTCGGCCGGTGATGGCACTCGGCCAAAAGACCCGGTGAATTCCTCCCAGGCATGCTCCTCTTTCCGCTCATTTCCCCTTTCATCGCTATGGTGTTTAATGTTTCTGGTGCTATCCAGTCCCGCCTCTTCCCTTTCCGGAATCCCAAGCATGACCTGCCGCTTTCCTTATACATTGTTGAAATGGTGTTGAACCTCTGGTCCACATCATCAGCCAATGTTCTCTCCTGACCCCCGGCAAATTGACATCGCTTCCCTATATCAGCCACAAAAGCTTTTCTGGCAAGGGGGTCCTTCAATATGCCGATGTCAAACCCCTTCTGTGCAGCCACAACGAGTCCACTCGCCCCAAGCTTCACCTTCAGCCTTGCTACTACCAAATGGTGATCACCTCCCACATCCGCACCTCTCTCCACCCTCACATTCTGCAATGCATGTCCCCATCCACCATTAATCACGATGTGGCCCATCTGGTCTCCGTCCCCACCACCCGGCGACTCCTATGTCAACCTGTGAATCTTCCCGTGTGGGAAAAGTGTTCCTCCAATAACCAGGCCGCCAACGCTACAGAAATTTATTAATTCCTCCCCATCTTCGCCTATCGCTCCGCCGCCGCATTTCCTCATAACGTCATTGAGGGGAATATAGCCTGACCATTTCGCAGTTTTAACTCACTGTGAAATTCAAGCGTGCCAAGACAACCTCAGACCTCGCCAGAGTGAAGACTAGATTCATAATTCCTGTTTGCTAACCGGACCTTTTATTGAAGAACCATATACGACTTCATCCGTGTGTTACCGGGGCCCGAAAGGGGAGGAAAGAATATTAAAACTGTTCCCTGTCAAGCATGTCGTAGAAATCGACTAAGGAGGGTTGGGCATGGGGCTGGTTACCCCATCCTGTAAAAAAATGTAAACCACAAAAAACTTCAACAAATATGGACAGGTCAATTAAGGAAAATAAAACACAGCCATCCATAACAGGGAAAGGTCCTCTCGCAAGGAGGCGTATGATGCAACACAGAGAAAGCCGAAAGGAGTCTGTGTTACTGACTAACCTTCTTTCTTCTAGGAGAACATCCAGATTTGGCACCTGGAATGTTCGGACATTAAACGAACAAGGGAAAGTGGCACAAGTAGCAGCAGAAATGAGGGAGTACAAAATCGAGGTTCTGGGACTGTGTGAAACAAAGTGGAAGGGGGTAGACAAGAAGAAACTCATCACAGGTGAACTGGTGCTGTCCTCAGGACATAAAGACGTAAGTTCACACCACAGTGAAGGGGTAGCTCTTATGTTATCTAAAGAAGCACAGAAATCACTCATTGAATGGGAAGCCGTTGAACCCAGAATAATAACAGCTACTTTTAAAAACGCTAAAAAGAAAATAAATGTAAATGTCATCCAATGTTATGCACCAACTAATGACAAAGAAGAGTCGGTGAAAGAAGCATTTTATACTAGACTACAAGAAATTATGGAAAAAGTAAAAAGAAGAGACATCACAATTTTGATGGGTGACATGAATGCAAAGATAGGTATAGTCAACACCGGCTTTGAAGAAGTCATGGGAAAACATGGGCTGGGAATAATGAATGAAAATGGGGAACTATTCTCAAACGTCTGTGCTTCAAATTAACTGGCTATAGGAGGAAGCATGTTTCCACATAAGAGAATACACAAGGCAACATGGATATCACCAGACCATAGAACGGAAAATCAGATTGATCATATATGCATAAACAAGAAGTTTAGATCATCTTTGCAGGATGTAAAGGTATAAAGAGAAGTAGATGTGGCATCAGAGCACCACCTTCTGATAGCCAAAGTTAAAATGAAACTCAAGAGATATGCAACAATGCAAAATTATAGACAACAATTTAATGTAGGACATCTAAGAAATCAAGAAACAAGAGACAAATTTGCGGTCACAATATCCAACAAATTCCAAGTGCTCCAACAGCTGGAAGATGTAGAGAATACATAAGACTATTGGCAGCAAATCAAAACGGTGTGGAATGAGACATGTGAAGAAATACTAGGGAAAAGGGAACGAAAACAAAAAGCATGGATAACAACAGAAACCATCAATAAGATAAAAAACAGAAAAACAAGAAAGCAGATATAAACACAAGCAAAACCAGAAGTTCCAAAGACAAGGCTCAAGAAGTGTACTCAGAAGCAAACAAAGAAGTAAAAAGAAGTATCAAAAGAGACAAGAGGAAGTATATTAAGGAGTTGGCAAGAGAGGCAGAAGATGCTGCAGCCAAAGGAAATATGAGAGAACTGTATAACAGCACAAAGAACCTAACAGGGAAATGCAAGCAAACAAGTTGCCTCATAAAAGACAAGAATGGAAAACTGCTCAGCAATATACAAGAGAAAATGAAGAGGTGGACGGAATATTTTGAGGACCTTCTCAATAGACCAGCTCCACAAAACTCCAAAGACATCCAGCCAGCAGAAGAAGAGCTACAAATTAACTGTAAAAGACCAACGAAGGAAGAAACAAAGAAAGCCATAAAGCTTCTAAGAGATGGAAAAGCTGCTGGACCTGATAGCATTCCAGCAGAGGCCATCAAAGCAGATATCGACACGGCTACAGAGATGTTATATAAATTACTTGGTAACGTCTGGGAAAAGGAAGAGATACCAGCAGAATGGAAGGAAGGATATCTGGTTAAGTTGCCTAAGAAAGGAAATTTACAAGAGTGCATAAATTATAGAGAAATAATGTTACTATCAGTGCCAGGAAAAGAATTAAACAGGATTATGATCGAGAGATTAAAAGAGTCCATAGACAAGAAACTGAGAGATGAACAAGCAGGTTTTCGACAAAACAGATCATGTACAGACCAGATAGCCACTTTGAGAATAATAGTTGAACGAAGTCTGGAATGGAATTCACCATTATACATTGGATTTGTGGACTACGAAAAGGCATTTGACAGTGTAGACAGAATCACTTTGGAAATTGATGAGGCATTATGGAGTTCATCTGAAGATCATTAATTTAATAAAGAAAACATATGAAGACATGACATGCAGAGTTCTTCATGAAGGACAGCTTTCAGAACCGTTTGGGATAAGAACGGGAGAGCGACAGGGATGCCTCTAGTCTCCATTTCTTTTCTTACTAGCAATAGACTGGGTTATGAGAACATCGACAACACACAACAGAAATGGAATCCAGTGGACTCTGACTAAGCAGTTGGATGATCTGGATTTTGCTGATGACTTGGCTCGTCTGTCTCATAACCGTATTCAGATGCAGGACAAATTGAAAACACTCGATGAGAGGTCACAGCAATTGGGTCTGAAAATACACAGGGAAAAGACAAAGATAATGAGAATAAATGCAGGTAATGATAACAGGGTTGAACTAGAAAAAGCACCAATACAAGATGTAGAATAGTACACATATCTTGGCAGCAATATAGACATAGTTGGAGGGACAGACAGTGATATCAAAATAAGAATACAAAAAGCAAGAGAAGCTTTCATTGCATTGGGAAATATATGGAGATCAAGAGAAATCTGATCTAACACGAAAATAAGAATCTTCAACTCAGATTTGAAATCAGTCCTATTGTATGTCTCTGAGACATGGAGAACAACAAAGACAACAACCAAAAAGCTACAGACTTTCATAAATGGGTGCTTGCGTAGAATAGAGGGATTAAAATGGTATGATAAGGTTACCAACGTGGAATTGATGACAAGAACTAGACAAGTGCAAGTGGAACAAGAGATGAGAAGACGACGATGGCGATTGATAGGACACACACTGAGGAAACCTGTTGATAGCATTACAAGGCAGTCCTTGTTCTGGAATTCCCAGGGCAAGAGAGGCAGAGGTAGATCAAGAAGCACATGGAGAAGGGAGCTGGAAACAGAGGTGAAAATGATGAGGAGAACGTGGAAATAACTTGAGATGATAGCACGTGACGGGAGGACTTGGCATGTATTTGTTGAAGGCCTATGCTCCTTTGGGAGTGGAGGGTTATGAATGAATGAATATACGATTTACAAAAGCACAAGAAATATCTACATTTTTAATAAGGAACCCCGGTACTAGGAAACTGAAGAAACACGGATTCAGAGGAGGCCTCTATTGTAAATTTAAAGACATCCCAAACGCGTTTAAGAGAAAATTTGTCTCTTTTATTCATCTGAGCAAACAAGTCTGTAGCCAGGATTGACGTAAGTTGTGATTTACATTTCATATTTTATTACTAACATGTGAACTAGCATATATATGTATATGTATTACCATATGAAGTTTAATGCGTGAAACTCGCTATTGGATGTCAAAGTCATTTGAGGCTGGCAACTTCAGTATCTAGAATGATGATTCACGAACCACCACTGCACTGGCTGGTGATTGCTTTATTGCTAGTTTCGTAAAGAGAACTAAAAGCATAAAGTAGTTCCAGGTTCCCTATGGAGCAGGGAGGGAAAGATGAAAGAAATGATGTACATTCTATGTATAATACTTACATTTTCAAAGCAGTGTAAACGTCCCTATTAACATATTCATTTTAAAGTTAATGTAAGTTTTCAAGCTTTAAACCAGTGTAAATGTCTATGTCAAAATATTTATTTTAAATTAATAGAAGTTTCAAACTTTTCAATAAGTGTAAATATAAAGGAAACATAAATGAATTTATATTGTGAACACTTTTCAAACAGTGGAGATGTAAATGTAAAACATATTATATGTGTACGTTTAACCTTTTCATTTAAATGTAATGTAAAGCTAAAGCTATTCAGTTTAAAGGTAAAGGAAGTTTTATCCCGAGGGATTAAATTTAATTCTTATCGAGGGTAAATTCTGACATGGGATGGTAGAATAGAAGAGGGGCGGGGAGGGCACATAGCTGTGTCGGAAAACGTCATACTCAGAAGAGCGTGTCGTTTCTATTTCTATTACCAGATATTGGTGGTACCAGCAGAAAGTACTATCTCTGGAACGAAGTGAAGGTAGAAGTGGACTGACGTTTTGCGAGACGCCATCATAGGAGGGTCTTATAGACAGACGCAGAACCAACTTAGCCGTTACTCCTTGGCATTCTGGGAACGTGCGGCGCCTGACCAGAGACGAGCAAGAGCAGAATGAAAGGAACTGACCCAGCGGGAGAAGAAACTACTATTGGCAGCTAAGTGAAAATATCCGCTGTCAAAAGTGCCCTCCTTTATTCAGTTAAATCCCATCCCAGTGATGACATCTTTTTTTTCATAAATATTCCAATTACTTCTATTAAACTGTTAATCTTAAAGTGATATTTAAATGTTGTTATTTGCAATGTTACAAATTTAACTTCGAATGTTTGCTTCAGCGACAGCCAGCATTGTTTTCGCTTATCTGAATAGCTTATGAAGCTTTACTACTCTTCTATCGACATTTCTGCCAAAAGTAATCTTGTGTAAAAATAGACTCCATTAAAGCCTATAATAGATACTCTTGAGTTGTTGCCATTATTGGACCAATACTGCGAAGCACATCTCCCTGAGCATATACGGCATAACTCAGGGAATTTAATGAGAAATCACAATTATTCTTTTGGTTAATTTAATGGGATAAATCTGTCTGGACAGCGCGAGTGCAATGTCTTATTCCAGGAGGAACATTATTAAGTTACATATATCTCACAAAATGATAATATACACTCTATGCACATATCATGTAATCATCACTCACTCACCGTTCCATTCGGAGTCTGGGGTTCCCTCTGCTTTTGGTTCTCTTTACGAACTAGCATAAAGCAATCACCATCGCTCGCTGTGATAGTTTTGAATATTGTCTTTTCATATACTGAGGTTGCCAGCCTCGTATGGACTTTTACAACCACTAGCAAGTACAGACATGTCAAATTCAAAGTATAGAAAATATATTTTACAACTTACCCTAATTAGTTGAGAACTATAGTCTTCTTGCTCAGTAGAATAATCTTGGCAACTTGATAAAGATGTCTCGAACACACGTCTGGGGTATTATTTCATTTTATAATCCCTCTGTGACTTTTGTGAGTAGGTTCTGTAGGAGTCCGGTTTTCGATTAACAGGTAAATCGCCCATGCTGTTGTTTTCAGAAAGAGTTCCGTTTCGTGGTTTGTCCGGTCCTATAAGGTCAGAATCCTAACTCTATTCTTTCATGGTGGCTCCAGTCCGAGCTATCTCTTTGACGATTCTGGAATGCAGTGTGTTTCAGCCTCAGAATTAGCAGGTTATATACCTTTTTCATCCAAGCCTCTACATGGCGTTTTCCGACAAAAATGCCAATCGAAACGAATGTCTACATCCAGCTCTCAATTGATCTAGTCCCTGAGCTAGAACGTATTGGGTATGGGCTGTAAATATTACTGTCACCCTCATAATGTAAGATATTCTAAGAATATCACGTCATACAATGAAACGTAACCACATATGCCTATATTCTTCCCGTTTACTCTCATACACACTGGCGAACTTATCCCTCACATCTTGCCATCACTAATCTGTGTCCTCTTGCTGGCTTTAATTTATAATTCATCATCATCATCAGTTGCCATCTCCACAACGGAGGTTGGCTGTAATGGATCTCCAACGTCTTCTGTCTTTTGTCTTGGTGGTACACTCTGATAGACTCTTTCCCGTCCATCTCTTGATGTTATCTTCCCACTTATAGCGCTGTCTTCCCCTTGCACGTTTGCCTTCAACTCTCCCTTCTGTTATGGTCTTCTGCAAGGTGTTATGCCTTTTTATGTGGCCAAAGTATTTTAGCTGCCGAACTTTGACCTCTCTCATTAGTTCTCTTTTCATACCTAGATTTTCTAGGACCTCCTTATTTGTTTTCATCTCTTCCATGAGATACGCCCCATTCTTCTATATATCCACATTTCAAGAGCCTCAATTCTTTCTTCCAAATGCTTATTCATCGTCCATGTTTCTGCACCATACAGAAATGCAGAATATATATAACACTTTATGATTCTCAGTTTTAATTTATGAGATAACTGTTTGGATGTCAGTATATGTTTCATGTTGTTGAATGTAGCTTTGGCCATTCCTATTCTCTTCTTGATTTCTGTTTCACATCTGCCATCTTCTGTTATTATATGACCAAGATATACGTAGCTCTTGACTTGTTCCAGGATTTTCCCATTTACGCTTATCTTTAATGTGGGTTTATCGTCTGTTTTGCTAATTATCATAGTTTTAGTTTTCTCAATATTAATGTCGAGTCCATATTCATGACTTATACTGTTCACTTGCTTCACTAGTTCTTGTAACTCCTGTTCGCTTTCAGCTAACAACACGGTATCATCTGCATATCTAAGGTTGTTTATTGATCTTCCACTGATGTTCAGTCCTGGTATTTCCTGTATCTGTTTGAAAATTTTTTCGGTGTATAAATTAAATAGGCAGGGGGACAGCACACAACCTTGTCTGACACCTCTTTTTATGTCTATGTATGGTGAATAATTCCTTCCCGATCTTACTGTGGCAGTTTGCTCCCAATAAAGGTTACTGAGTATTCTTATATCTTTTCCATCAATACCTATGTCTTTGAGGCATTCAATTATTTTCTCATGATGGATTCTGTCAAAAGCCTTCTTATAGTCAATGAAGCACATATACATACTTTTTTGGACCTCTGTATATTTTTCTGCTAATCTTCTTAGGCAAAATATTGCCTCTCTTGTTCCACTGTTCCGTCTAAAACCAAACTGTTCTTCTTGGATTTCGATGGATGGGTTTGAAAAAAAATCGAAAAAAGGTGATTCGTCTTACGAGGACAAAAGACAAAGAAAATAGTCTACGTTACGGCCACAAGGCCTTCGTCAGGAAAGGAAAGAAAGTGAAGGCTAGATAGGACACATAAAAACTAAATAAAATAAAAACTGGGTACTTCCCTGAAGGCAAGAACCGAAATTCTATCAAAATCGCTGTCTGTTTGTAAGCGCGTGGCTGAACAGAAAAATGACTTCCGCCGCCGGATGTACACAATGCATACTAAGAAACTAAAAAACGAAACCGGAAAATAAACTACCCAACGTGATAAAAGTGGGGACTGGAAATAGAAGGGGACAGAATGAGTGGGAGATAAATAAATATGAAATAAAAAAATGTATATGGCATACAAATAGAAGAATAGGATAAGAGTGGAAAGAGTAAAATAGAGCAAGAGAGGAGAGGGTGACCTCAGACAAAGGTGTGAAAAGTGTTGAGACCGGCTTGTTTTAGACACCCCATGCGGTGGATAAGACGGTTCTCAAGCTGTTCTCGGCTGGCAGTGTCAGAGGAGCAGGATCGGATCGCTGTGACCTGGATGTCGATGGGACCATGGTGGTCAGGACCATTGAAGTGTATAGCAACTGGTGTGGACTTTTGCTGAGCGATGTCATTTAAGTGCTGGCTGAATCTGTCCCCAAGTCGTTTGCCTGTTTGGCCAATATAAGTTTTGCAGCAACGTTTACATATGATCGTATAAATGACATTGCGCGATTCACACGTGAAGCTACTAGTGATGGTGTACGTAGCCTTAGGAAAGGACACCTTCTGGGTTGATATGACATACTTGCACGTGTTGCATCGTGTCCGACCACAGGGTAGTGTGCCAAAGTGAGTGGCATTCTCCTTTGGGAGACGGCTGTGAACAAGAAGATCCTTCAAGTTCTTGTCACGTCTATATGCCACCAAAGGTGCTTCACTGAATACTTTTTGGGTCAGAGGCTCAGCTTGGAGGATAGGGAGGTGGCGGAAAAGGATCTGTTTGACAGTAGTACTGTGAGGGTGATGGGTCAAGATTAATTTGACTCTATCCGAAGTGGATTTATGGTGAGGTTTGAGGGCCTCCAGACGAGAGATGGGGAGCACACGTTGGAGAGCAGAGGTGAGAACATGTTCTGGATAAAGTCTGTTACGGAAGAAATCCAACATCTCATTTGCTCGTAAGTGGAATTCATCGTCGTCTTGGCATAAAGGGCGGAGGCGGAGAAGTTGTGAAAAAGGAAGGGAGTCACGACAGGCCCGAGGATGAGAAGAGGTATACAGGAGGTAGCTGTGGGCATCTGTCGGCTTGTAGTATACTGAGGT
The DNA here is from genome assembly GCA_024509875.1 of Oreohelix idahoensis. Classification (NCBI taxonomy): domain Eukaryota; kingdom Metazoa; phylum Mollusca; class Gastropoda; order Stylommatophora; family Oreohelicidae; genus Oreohelix; species Oreohelix idahoensis. The sequence continues at coordinate 289,859 of JAMPIV010008243.1, read as the reverse complement.
ATTAAGGCCGGAGGGCGTGATAAAAATAGTAATGTCAAGGAAGTTGACAGATACTGTGGAGACGAGGGAGGTAAACTTGATGGTGGGGTGAAAGTGGTTCACAAAGTCGATGAAGCGGTGTAAATCAGTCTCAGACATATCTGTGAGACCTATGCCATCATCGATATATCTGCGGTAAAACCCAGGGAAAGGACCGGAGTATTGTTGCCATATCTGATGCTCCAAGTGGCCCATGAATAGACAGGCATAGCTGGGACCCATCTTCGTTCCCATGGCAACACCACTAATTTGGTCAAAAAACTGACCATTGAATTCAAAGGAATTCAGTTGAAGGACCAGTTCAGCAAGACGGAGAAGAGTGACAGTGGATATAGAAGGGCAAGTGCGTTGGTCCAGAAAAAAACTGAAGAGCTCGGAGACCATCAGAGTGGGGAATAGAGGTATACAGAGAGCAGACGTCCAGCAAGAAAAGACGGTAGGAGCGGTCTGCTGGGAGTCGGATAGAGGAGAAAGTTGTAAGAGCGTGATTGATGTCTTTGATGAAGGAGGGAAGATTCTCAACGATAGGCTGGAAAATGCTATCGAGGAAGTCAGAAATGTGTTCAGTAGGACTAGAACAGGCTGAGACAATAGGTCTTCCACGGTTTTCGATCTTGTGAATTTTGGGCAGCATGTAGAATACAGGCTTGCCCAAAGAGCTGTCATGAATCCTAAGATGAGATGCTTCGGGAGGAAGATCATTACTAGTGATAAGCTGTTTAATCGTGTTGTGTACGATGCGATTGTTAGAGACAGTCGCATCGCTGGTCCTGGACCTGTAAAAAGTGCCATTGGTCAACTGGTTTTTACCTTCACTTAGGTACAAGTCCTTCTGCCAGACGACAATGGCTCGTCCCTTGTCAGCCGGTTTGATGACAATGTCGTCTCTACGGCGAAGAAGGGAGAGAGCACCAGACTCCGCCGAAGTGAGATTGGAATAATGCAATCTACGAGGGCGGAGCTGCTGAATGTCATGGATGGTGTTCTTGATATACAGGTCCAGGGCATGAGAGGCTCCAGGTTTAGGTGTAAAGGGAGGTTTAGTAGAGTCAGAAAAGCGTGCGAAGATGTCGGATTCAGCCTGAGACTGCGGAGTGCTGTCTTTCTCTCTAAAATGGAGCTTCAGCCTCATGCGACGGTGAAACCGATGAACATCCTGGAGGAGATTGTATTGGTCTAGGGTCGGACGAAGAGGATTTCGCTGTCTACTTTACTTTTTATTCTTTCCTGTATGATTTTGAGCAGTATCTTAATTGCATGACTCATCAGGCTGATTGTTCTGAAGTCTGAACATCTGTTGCATTTGGTTTTTTGGGCAATGTTATAAAAACTGATGTCTTCATGTCGTGTGGTAAATATCCTGTATTGTATATATCATTGCATATTTCTGTGATTGTATCTATACCAAAGCTCTCCAGAGCTTCTATCATTTCAATGTTTATGTTATCCATGCCTGCTGATCTTACTTTTTGTATCATATGAATGGCATTCTCTACTTCTGATCTGAGAATGTGTGGGCCTTCATTAGAATCTGGTGATGGTTTTTTACCTCTGTTGTCCTCGAATAGTTCTTTTACGTATTCTGCCCATCTGTTTGATATGTCTTTCTCATCAAGTAATATTACACCATTTTTGTTCTTGATACAGCTTCCTCCTTGTGCAAACCGCGACCGATTTGATAATTTCTTTATTTCTTCATGCATATCTCTTGTCATGTGCTTCGCTTCCAAGTCTTCTATTTCCTTACATTTTGTTTCTATCCACCGTTCTTTTGCTTCTCTACACATAGTACGTATGTCATTGTCTATTGTTTTATATTCTGGAGTATTTTTTGCTTTCTTTCTTTCTGCCATTTTATTCAAGATGTCATCTGTCATCCAAATTTGATTTTTCTTAGACTCCTTTTTAGGTAAATTTGCATTTGCTGATTGTATGCTTGTTTTTAAGCATTCCCATTTTGCGGTTGCTTTTTCTTCTGGGTTTTCTCTTCTATACTGCTCCATGCTTTCTGTCAATAACTGTTGGTATTTATTTTTGACTTCGATTAAATATTTCTGTTTTATATCTGGTTGTTTCAGCGCTGATATTTCTATCTGGGGTTCCTCCTGTCTTCTGTTTCCTGCTCTTTTCAGCTTTATATTTACTTTGATGACAACTGGATTGTGATCTGAATTTATGTCGGCGCCAGGATGTGTCTTTGCACTTGTGACACTGTTCTTAAATCTATGTTTTATCATGATATAGTCGATTTGATTACGTGTTACATCTCCTGGGCTTTTCCATGTGTATAATTTCCTTGGGTGATGTTCAAAAAAGGTGTTACATATGACCAGCTGGTTTTCTTCACAGAACTGGATAAGTCTGTCTCCTCTATAATTTCATAATTTATAATTATCGTTACTAAAATCGGGTAGAAATGCTTACGCAATTCTCACCTGCCCTGATTTCAGTCATCAGACAGATAAATTGGCGATATATCAGTGACTACAGACATTTTTTTTAGACAATCTGGTCTTCCTTTGTAGTGTGACTAAGTACTGTTGCGATAAATATTCACCACCGCATGTGTTTAATCTCTACGTCTGGGTAGGGTGGAAAAAGTAACTTGAAAAAGCCACAGTCGAGAGAGAAAGAGGAAGACGTCTAACAAAAGGAAACAACCACAATATCGTCACAACAGCAGATGCGTTAACTGAGAGATCAGAGGTTTTAGCTTGTGAACTTGGACAATCGCCCGGCACTACCCAAGGGCTCTCCACTTTCACCGGTGCTGTTTAATGTCTACAAAGCAAAAGTAGCCAAAGGAAAATTCTTCGAAACTTTTGGCCGAATACTATCACTCACCAAGAACTACTTTCTCGGAGTAACCAAGAGAATAAGTACACCAACATAGCTGGCAGACGGTGTTGAGTTGGCCACGTCCTCAGAAGAGACTCCGATGCCATCACAAGAACAGCCATGCTATGGACCCCCGAAGGAAAGCAAAAGAGAGGCCGACCAAAAACAACTTAGCTGAGAACTGTAGAGGCCGAGATGCAAAGAATGAACCAGCGGTAAGTGTTATGATTAAAATTCATAACGATTATGTCGATATCATTTGGTAGCTCGACAGAGCTCCTTGTTTGTTTATTTTATACGGAGTCATTTATTAATACAGGAAGTGACGTCATTGCCTTGGTGTAGATTGGCAGACGTGAAAACTAGGAATGCAGAAGGCAGATGTCGTCTGCAGGTACTACGATGTGTGTGTGTCATGGCGAGTGGACGCAAGTGTTTGAGCTCATGAAAATTATATATAATTGTTCTACATCCATATGTTGTTCCATCACTAGTACATCAAGATCTTTTGTGAGGTGTATCTAGCTATCTTCGTAAAGGGAGTATGGATTCTTAATGTCGAGTGAGACTGATATAATAAAACGTTGAAGATTGAAAAAGACAGTGTTCTAGATACGAACACACTGTACAAAGTTATATCGACGACTGCATATGTTATGCCATTTGATATATTGGCTTTTATTATAATGCATTTGGAGCAGAGTTCAGCGTAAAATTAACAGTGTGTATTCTGTCCACTTCGCCTTTTGTGGCAGGATGAGTTTATTCAAAAAATTTCCTCATAGGAGTGTTAAAGAAAAAGTCACGTTGAAAGCAGACCACGTCAAGCTCACCACCTAAAAAAAAACGTATGTTGCTTTTTATATCTCTGTATTTGGGTTACTTGTTGTTTGTAACAAGACTACACACATTCACATGTCTCTAACACGTTATTCCCCACCTCTCGATGCTAGACCTAGTATTGTTTCTAACACTGCACTTCCACCTCTAGGTGTTGGCCCTAGTATAGTGACGTCTCTAACACTTCACTCCCATATCTCGACGCTGGACCTGGTCATGTCTCTAACACTTGCGGCGCACACACATTTTTTTTCTTTTTCACATTGACAACGCGTCAACGATCGATTAGTTTTTTCAACTAATCAACTCTCTGTTAGCGCACAACACCAAATACGGATACCTGTCCTACTACTTGCCCCAGTAACACATTTGACCATTACATCAACTCCAGTTGTTATTAACCAATATCACCAGAACCGAGTTGGTTTCTTAACAACAACCCTTGTCCCCCTACAGCTCACCCGCGCACGCACGCACACATACACAACTACACGTACACGCACACACACATACAATGGAAATATGAAAACTAATACCAAAATTAAGAAGTGGAAATTTGAAAAACTGATACCAAAAGTATGAAATGGAAATGTGAAGTTTGTGCTGCAATAATTACGAAATGTAAATATGAAAACTGATACCAAAATTAAGAAATGGAAGTGTGAATGTTGTGTTGTAAAACGTATATAACGTTATCTACCCTTCCAAGATGGAGGTGAAATTCTTTTCTCACCTTAGACGCCGAAATAAAAACATCAGGAATGTGTATATTTTGATGGATAGTACCATGTTATGTTAAATTATAGAAAAAAAGATACATCAGAGTATCTAGTGGTGTAGATATTTTCCTATAACTGACCTCGAAACCCTCGAATCGGTCTGTTGGATAGGAGGGTTGATCAGAGAGTTAACAAGTCACTATCGTAAAACAAGCGATTGTTACCGAAACAGAACCAGGCTCGACAGTAAACATGACTCATTCTAATATCTTGGGGGCTAAGGAGGTTTTTAAAATTGGATACTGGAATGTAAGAACTATGTATCAAGGCGGAAAATTAGAAGAAGTAATTAAAGAAATGGATAATTATAAGTTGGACATATTGGGTGTCAGCGAGTGTAGATGGACGGGGAAAGGCATAAAATATATTTCAGAAGAAAAAAAGCAAATTATATACTCTGGTAGTAATGATAATCGTCACACAGAGGGAGTAGCCATCTTAATGACACAGAAAGCAGCAGCATCGCTTATCAGCTGGGTACCTATTAATGAGAGGCTACTATTAGCTAGATTTCAGACAAGATTTTTCAGGCTCTCAATTGTACATGGTTATGCACCAACTAACGACGCTCTTGATACAACAAAAGATGACTTCTATGAAGCACTTCTAAGTACCATCAACACAATACCCAAGTATGACATAATAGCAGTCATGGGCGATTTTAACGCCAAAGTAGGTGACAACAACGATGGAGTACAAAAATATCTCGGTACTCATGGCATAGGCTGTATGAATCAAAATGGCGACTATTTCGATGCTTTAGGCACAATTGACAACGATATTACCACCAAGGCTACCGATACTAAATGGGAACAACAAAGAACAGCAATGACAGAAGCAGCTGTAGCGACCACCGGATACCTAGTACATAAAAAGAAAAAAATGGATGAGAGAAGATACTTGGGATAAAATACAAGAAAGGAAAACAGCAAAACTTAAACTACTAGCGGCAAGTACACATAATGCAGTTGAATCTTGCAAACTAACTTATAACTTGTTAAATAAAGAAGTGAAGACAAAAACTCGAAAAAGATAAAAGACATTTCATCAATGAACTGGCCGTAGAAGCTGAAAATGCTGCAAAAACTGGTAATAGTAGGTGCCTTTATCAAATTACAAAACAACTATGTCACCAGCCTACTGCTATGGAAACACCTGTTAAAGGTAAATTAGGGAATTCAATACCAACAGAAAAAGAACAAATGAAGAGATGGGCTGAGCACTTCATGGAGGTACTAAACAGACCACCACCAACAGTAACACATGATTTTAATAATGAAACACCCACAACCACCATGCCAATAACTTGCGATGAATTCACGCTGGACGAGATCAAACAAGCCGTTAAAAGATTAAAAAATTTTAAAGCTGCTGGAGTTGACGAAATTTCAGGGGAAATGATTAAAGCAGTTAATGACAACAACCTCTTGAGAATTTTAGATATAGTAAATGAAGTATGGAGAGAAGAACAACCACCACAACAGTGGAAAGACAGTATTATTGTAAAGTTACCGAAGAAAGGTGATCTATCAGACTGTAATAACTGGCGTGGTATATCTCTAGTATCAGTACCTGGAAAATTATTATGTTGCATGATGTTAGAAAGACTTAAATTGCATGCTGACGAAAAGATCAGAGAAGAACAAGCGGGTTTCAGGCCGAAACGATCATGTATTGATCAAATATTCACACTAAGAACAATTATAGAAGAATCAGTGGAAATGCAATCACCACTTATTATCACCTTCGTCGAACAGGGGTGAAACAAGGCTGTATTATGTCACCACTACTTTTTGGAATAGCTATTGATTGGGTTATGAGAAACTATACCCACAATGAACAATTAGGTATAAAATGGACAAATGGAAAATTCCTGGGGGACCTAGATTTCGCAGATGATTTAGCATTCTTAAGTTCAACACCCAGACAATCCCAAGAAGCAGTTGTTACGCACAATTAATTACTTTTTTCCAAAGTCTTTGTATGTTCGTTTTTCGTATGTATGATCATTTTTTTTGACTGAAATGTGTATTATATATTTTATGGTCAAAGGGACAGAACCCGAAATATCGATACTGCTATTCTTTATGAGTTTACTTCCTCTTGTATAGAGACACGTTCGGTCTATAATGTCTTGAACGAAGCGTGGCCATATCTCCTTATTTGGTAGTATCAGTCAACTGTTGTAGATGTTTGAAACCTTTCTTAACGCTTCTGTTCATGTCCATAAAAGGCGCGATTCTATAAGACCTTTATCTCGAATGTTCTTAAAATCGTCTTATGTGAGCGTCGACTCAGATATTGGAGTTCTGCGCATGTGCAAAACTGGGAGTTCGTTTTTTGTCTTCCGCCCAGTTCGGCAGTCTAGAAATGAAGTGATTAGCGACCAGACGCGACCTGCGTCTTGTGATTCTCTGAGGGAAATACATTGTCTTTGTGAGTTAGTTAGCTAACTAGACTATTTCCCAGTATTATGCAGCCTGCCTGGAGGCATATGTTCATGGTTGATTTTCCGAAATAAGGTAATTCCTCTTGTATCGAACTTTATGCTAACATCTAGAGGTTCGTCATTTTGTCGCTTGTTGCTCGCCTGTGTGATTCAAAATGGAGAGGTACTTTGACTAGGATTAAGTCACCGGTATCTTTATACCTGAACTAGTTATATATCTATGGGTCGCTCTAGACTAGCAAGACTATTGTCTGTGTTCCAGGATTCGTTATATCAGAGATTACGTCCAAGTCAGATGGTTAGACTTAGGAAGATTATAAAGGTCGGGCTGACCTGTAATTCATGTATGCTATTCACGTGCAGACAGTGAACGGACTTATTGTATACAACTGATCTGCTAGCATCAGAATGGGAGCATTTATTATTGTTTATGAACATTGAAGATCTGTAGCTGACACTGTTGCAGAAGTTATAGATATATTATGCATACCGCTTCATGAACCAGAACTTTATGAGCGAACATACAGAAGCTATCTGTGTACAATACAACTATTGAGTATGGATGCCTACATGACTAGCAGTTAACATGAGTTTGAATGCTGCATTTGCTGTACTATGCTAATGATGTCATAAATATCATGACTGTTTGTGGCGTGCAATAAATGGTATAAAACTAAAGCGAAGTTACCATTTTCTATGACTCTACACGTCATGTTGCCTGTGGTGTACCCTGTGAACTGTTCTACTGCAACACACACAGCAACATTCTAAATCAGAGAAGACACCTACATCTTGCACTTTAATACCAGGTGTCGATAGGGGTGGCAAGTTATCACTTCAGCTAAATCCACCCTTATCATTCATGGTGGCCATATGTTGGTTTACTCTGATACCAGCTATCAAGGGGGTCAACAAACCCAGACATCATCATCAAGCTTTCAACATTATAGTTTCAACTCATCACCTCAATGTTTGATGAAAGATTTTCAAAGTACCCGGCGTTGCTGAAAGTTTGGAAATTGTTTCAAAATACCCGGCGTTGCTCGTCAAGTTGGCGGTTTTCCTGATCTGTTAAGAAGGACAAGTGCCGTAACAACTGTTCCGGTCTCAGAGGTACTGTTGCATTCAGAAGGTCAAGTGCTCAAGTCAAGTTCAGAAGCTGGTTCCAGTCAGAAGCTCATTTCCTTCGTCATGGCAGTATTACGAGAGCAGATATGGATCAACGTTGGATCATTGTCCTAAGAATGCTGATCACATCCTGTTCTGAACTGTGCTGACGTTGTGGATACATAGAAGTTAAGTGGCCTGTTTTGTTTGTGAACTGTGCCCTTATGTTCTAGCTGAGCCTTCTGTCTGTCACATTTTTTCACACTGTTTACATGTTTATATGTTAAATGTTATATGTTATTTGTATTTATATGTTTATATTTCAGCGGGTTTTTCTCGGTTGGGCGGTGTCTTTCAGTAGATGATACCACGTCACAGAGGTTCTACTGTTTGCGTTTTCGTTAGGGACTGTGCGAATTTCCTACTGTGAAATTTGCTAGCGACAATCGTTGCTATATCTGTTTAGTTGTGACGAGTTGTGCTTTATTTTCGTTTTTGTATATTTTTTGTTTCTCTCTTTCTTTCTGTTTTTTAGTTTCGATTTCGATTGTTTGTATTTGTAGGTCTCCTCTTTTCTATTATTCAGTTCTTTAAGTATATTTTTGTGTATACACTGTAGCGTCATTTGTTTGTTATTGTTTACATTGACTCTGATCTTTGTTATTGTTTACATTGACTCTGATCTTTGTTTTTGTTTACATTGACTTTGATCTTTGTTGTTGTTTACATTTGACTTTGATCTTTGTTATTGTTTACATTGTTGGTGACCTTTGTTATTGTTTACATTGTCTTGTTATTGTTTGCATAGTTCTTGCATAGTTAGCTTTCACTATTGTTACATATATGCTCATGCACTATTGGTTAATAGTGCACTTATCATAACAAACTGGTGGTTTTTTGCTTATGCACTATTGTAGTGCAGTTATGATAAATAACTGATGGTTATGCACTGATTTGGGTAGTGCACTGATGATTAAGAAGTGACTTGTGATATTATTATACATTTGATAATACAAGTTGGTGTCAAGTCTTGTTTCCCACAGAGATTGGGTTAAACATAGTGATTATACAGGCATTTTATTAAGTCTTGTTGCTATTAAGATTGAAATAAGATAATTAATTATTTCAGGTTCTGTACTCACATTTTAGACATCATGTCTACATTTGAGTACTTTATTGAGCAGGGTAAAGCCCTTGGGAAGACAGGTGATAAGTTGGAAGAATTTGCGACTGTTCAATATGCCAAGGCATTGAAGTCGGAAGAAAAGAAAATGAAAGAACAAACTGAACAAAAGAGAATAGATGCTGAAAATTTAAAACTGCAGATGCAGGTAGATGAAAAGAGATTACAAATGGAAATGGAAAAACAAAAAAGAGAAGCAGAATCTCAGGAGAAGAGACTTCAGGCAGAGGCTGAAAATAAAAGATTAGAAAAACAGGCTGAGGCTGAGGAAAGAAAGTTACAGGCTGAGGCTGAGGAAAGAAAGTTACAGGCTGAGGCTGAGGAAAGAAAGTTACAGGCTGAGGCTGAGGAAAGAAGGTTACAAAGAGAGTCTGATGAGAGAAAAGCAAAAATGGAACATGAAGAAAAACTCTTAGCTTTGGAGTTAGAAAAGTTGAAGTTATCTAGTAATGCTAATGATGCCAATAAGGTATCATCTGCTAATAAGTCTAATGCTGTTGATTTTAAGCTTAATTTACCAGCATTCAATGCTTCAATTGATGATATAACATTTTATCTAGATAGATTTGAAAGTGCATGTAAGGTGCATAATATAGATAAAACATTATATGTTTATCATCTATCCAAGATACTTAGAGGTGATGCTTTGACTTTGTTGGGTATGGTAGATGTGCCTGACAAGAACAACTATGAGGTTGTCAGGGCGGCATTGTTAAAGAAGTACCAACTTAACGAAGACGGATATCGTCTTAAATTTAAAAACATGTTACCAGAAACTGGAGTTGAATTCTCAGAATTCATCTCAGGCATACGTCTTACTTTTTTACGGTGGGTTGAGCTTTCTAAGACAGAAAGTACATTTGAAGCCCTCATGGACTTACTTCTTAGAGACAAGGTTATGTCTTCTGTTAATGAAGCTTTTCTTTCTTTTCTTCATGAGCGTAAGCCTAAAAATATAAAAGAAATGGAAGAATACTGTAGCCAGTATGTTACTGCACATCCTCACATAACCATTAGCAACACTAAGGTAAAAGAAGGTCTGCCAGTTGCTTCGGCAGCACCTTATGGCCCGAATTTTATGCGTAAATTTCAGGGTAGCCAGCAAAATTTCAATAAAAAGAGTAACCGTAATTATGCCCAGAACCAGGGTAATCAATTTCAGGGAGATTCTTCTTCCCAGAACTGGAGACAACCTAATATTACACGGTATTCTATTCCCGGTAACTTTAGAAATTTTCACAAAGGTAATCGGTATAGAGGAAAATATTTTTCTCAGAGACCTCAATACCAAGATAATAGAGGTTCTCAACAGTATAGAGATGGTAATGACAGTTATGGAAACTGGAACTCAAACCAGGATAGAAATTACAATAGGGACTTTAATGATAATTGCAGAGGCAATAATGGTCGTGGTAGATCGCAACATAAGAGAAAAAGATATCAACAGACAAACTCTGTTCAACAAGAATCTCAGGTAGCAGATAAACAGGTTAATAATGATAAAGACCATAATGCTATCGGATGCTCATCTTTTGATTTTAGTAGGGCAAATAAATGTATCCAATGCAGTACTTTATTTGATCCGAAAACCATTAGTACTCTAAGCTGTGGTCATCCTTTACCCGCTCTTCCTGCTAATGTTGCTCATGATGGGAGAGGTTCTCTTATATTACATAAGGGGCTTGTAAATAGTAATCCAGTCTCGGTGTTGTTTGATTCTGGATGTACTACTGTCGGGGTTAGGCAATCTCTTGTAGATCCATTCTGTGCTACAGGAAAGGTCATCAAATGTGTCACATTTGGTGGCACGTTGGAAAAATATCCTACTGCCATAATACATATTGCTACTCCTTTCTTCACGGGAGAGGTCCACGCGTGTCTACTTCCAAACCCTATTGCGGACCTTATTATTGGTCGTATTCACGGAGTTAGGGAATGTACCCCACAGCAGATCGCTGTTTGGGAAGAGCAAAACATTGAAGCTACCAATGCGGTGGTCACAAGAGCACATGCTCTGGATCCACCTCAAACTTCATTAACTAATAATGATGAAGTAAATGACCAAGATAGTCACTTGACTATTACACGTGACTCATTTATCAAATTGCAAGAAGAAGATCCGTCGTTACAAAAATTCTTCATTCTAGCAAAAAAAGGTGATCCTAATCAAATACTAATAGAAAATCTTGGATTTCTATGAAGAACGGCGTACTTGTACGTATGGTACAAGACTCGACTACATCCACTCATTCACAAATTCTTGTGCCTAAGAGCATGAGGGTGCAAATATTGCAACATGCTCATGACTCGCAATGTGCTGGACATATGGGTTTTTCCCGTACAAAGTCGAGAGTTCTTGCGGCTTTCTTTTGGCCATTTGTGAGCAAGGACATACGAATGTACTGTCGCTCTTGCAAAGTATGTCAGGAGGTCAAATCTAAAGGACCACGACATGCTGCGCCTATTCAGGCTGCTGACATTCCAATTCGCCCTTTTCAAAAAAATGGCAATAGATATTATCGGTCCTTTTAGAATTAAGTCGGCTAGAGGACATCAATTTATTCTTACATGTGTCGATATGTGCACACGTTGGCCAGAGGCAATACCTCTCAAGAGCATCTCAACTGCTGATATCGCAGACGCTCTTTGGCTGATATTTTCTCGCTTGGGTTTTCCCGGAGAAATATTGTCAGACCATGGCACTCAACTGATATCAGACACTATGTCACAGGTAATGTCTATGCTACATATAAAAAGGTCTCTCAGCAGTATCTATCACCCAATGTCTAATGGGTTGGTCGAACGTTTAAATAGGACTCTAAAAACTTTACTGGGTAAAATAACTGAGGATCATCCTCAGGATTGGGACAGGGTCTTACCCGCGGCTCTCTTTGCGTATAGAGAGGTCCCCAATGAACATACGGGGTTTTCCCCTTTTGAACTTGTCTTTGGCGCGCAACCGCGCGGCCCTATGTCTTTACTTCACGATCTAATCACTGCCGATAATATTAGCGATGAGACTCAGTCTTCTTATGAGTACGTCATTGCTCTTAGGCAAAAGATCATCGAGGCATGCAAACTAGCAACTTCGTCTTCCGAATTTGCTAAAGAAAAAGCAAGGCAGTTTGCGAATAAGAATAGAATAGATGTCTACGACAACTTTGTCCAGGTGACAAAGCTCTCGTTCTACTTCCTTCAAGGGAGAACAGACTTCTAATTGCATGGAAAGGTCCATATGCAATAGTCTCCAAAATTTCTGATGTCGACTATGTTGTCGATATTGATGGAAAGCATAAAACTTTCCACATAAATATGCTCACGGAATTTCATGAAAGACCAGACTATTTGCAGCCTATTTTCCAGGCTACGGACAATTCTCAAGCACCTCATGGTCAGTACTCATCTCTGTCAGTTATACAGGATGAGGAAACTACTTTTTCTGATGTCAATCTTCCTCTATCTGTGGTCCCACTTTATTCTACGGAATCTTGGAAAAACGTGACCGTTTCTCCAAATCTTTCCGCTGAGGAACATCGACAAGTTTCTTCGATGTTGCAAACATTTCAGGATGTTCTTACAGACATCCCGGGACACACACATGTCATTGAACATGACATTGTGCTAACTGATCATAATCCTATCAGAGTCAGACCCTATCCAATACCTATCCATTTCCAGTCTCAAGTCGAGAAAGAATTGGATGAAATGATACGTTTGCAAATCATTGAACCATCCACTTCAGCATACTCTTCGTCTATGGTTATTGTTCGAAAGAAGGATAATAACATTCGCATTTGCGTAGATTATCGCAAATTGAACCAAGTTACGAAGTTCGACGCTGAACCTATGCCTTCATTAGAAGAGCTACTCAATAAACTTTCTAATTCTAGATTCTTTACCAAACTAGATTTGTCTAAAGGTTATTGGCAAGTCCCGCTAACTGAACGTGCCAAACCTTTTACAGCTTTTTCTACACCTAGGGGTTTATTCCAATGGAATTTCATGCCTTTTGGTCTTATGAACGCCCCTGCTACATTCGTACGCATGATGCGGCGAATTCTCGCATATCGTACAGATGTCATAGCATACCTAGATGATATCTGTCTATTCAGTGATTCCTGGGAAGATCACTATTTGGGTTTATACGAATTACTGTCTACTCTTCGCGAGTATAACTTGACTGCAAAACCCTCTAAAGCCTTTATAGGATTTAGTGAGATTTCTTTCCTAGGTCATCGTGTTGGTCATGGTCTTTTAAAGACAGAGGACCACAATGTTTCAAAAATACTTAACATTTCGGTCCCTAAGACAAAGAAACAAGTAAGGAGTCTATTAGGTTTGATCCAATTCTACGGACGATTCATTCCGAATCTGTCCTCCATTATGGCACCGCTTTCTACTTTATTGAAGAAAGGGTCGCCTAATTTGATCCGCTGGTCAAAAGAATGTCAATCCTCATTGGACCAGGTTAAAGACCTATTTTCATCTCCACCTATTCTTATTCTTAGGTTACCTACTATTGAGAAGACTTTTGTTCTTCGAAGTGACGCCTCGTCAACTGGGATTGGGGCAGCACTAATGCAGGAGTACTCTGATACTCTGCATCCGGTGATGTATATCTCTAGGAAATTAAATGCTGCAGAAAAGAATTATTCGGTTTTAGACCGTGAGTTATTGGCTATGGTATGGTCTATTCTGAAGTTACAAAGATTTCTTCTAGGCGCACATTTCATTGTGGAAACCGACCAGAAAGCGCTTACTGCTATTCAGAGCAAAAACTTGAAGAGCTCGAGGTCCACTCGTTATGCCATAGCTCTTCAACCATTTCATTTCTCGGTTCGAGCTATCCGTGGTTCGGATAATGTAATGGCGGACATTCTGTCCAGATGCCCACACGATTCCACATGATTCTTCTGTCATATATATATATTTCCTGATATACAGTCCAATATTATAATGACATGTTAGTAGATTTTTTCTCACTTTTTTTGAGGGAAATTTATAACATTGTACCATGTAATTATTTAAGAAGGCTTAGTTAGTGATATACGGGCCAAAAGATCACTCGGCCACATTTAAATAAATTATTTTCAGGATTGTATTGAGAGATTTACCAGTTGTCTTTAAGATTTGTGTTATTGATATTTTCGCAGCACATCATTGAAGATGCGAGATTGTGTCCATTGTGGAACTTTGAGTATATCAAGTCCTGTACTAGATTGGGAGCGGATGATGTCCACATCTTCTTCTATTGAATGTTTTATGTCAACGAAGATCAACACATGTATTACTTATTAGTTACTGATGCATTACATAATGTAATAAAATAGTGCGGTATATTAATATATTACACCGCTATTTGCAACACATTGTATGATATCATAATAATATATTTGATTTCATATATTGGTATGAGAATAATTTGACTTTTATTATGATGTTGCCATCATTGTGGTTTGTGTTGGTGGCACCTTCCTGGGATATATACGCGTATACTTAGATAAATTTTTCTCTAAGGACCTGGGATATGATCTCAGTTTCGCTCCAAGTGTTGAGCTATTTTGTTAGGTATATCCGCGCATCATACGTGCGTTAGGAGCCTAGATTTTTTCCGGCTCCAGGATTTAAAAAAAAAAAAATGTTTCATTTTTTTTTTCCCGGGAGGGTGCGGTAATGTTACGCACAATTAATTACTTTTTTCCAAAGTCTTTGTATGTTCGTTTTTCGTATGTATGATCATTTTTTTTGACTGAAATGTGTATTATATATTTTATGGTCAAAGGGACAGAACCCGAAATATCGATACTGCTATTCTTTATGAGTTTACTTCCTCTTGTATAGAGACACGTTCGGTCTATAATGTCTTGAACGAAGCGTGGCCATATCTCCTTATTTGGTAGTATCAGTCAACTGTTGTAGATGTTTGAAACCTTTCTTAACGCTTCTGTTCATGTCCATAAAAGGCGCGATTCTATAAGACCTTTATCTCGAATGTTCTTAAAATCGTCTTATGTGAGCGTCGACTCAGATATTGGAGTTCTGCGCATGTGCAAAACTGGGAGTTCGTTTTTTGTCTTCCGCCCAGTTCGGCAGTCTAGAAATGAAGTGATTAGCGACCAGACGCGACCTGCGTCTTGTGATTCTCTGAGGGAAATACATTGTCTTTGTGAGTTAGTTAGCTAACTAGACTATTTCCCAGTATTATGCAGCCTGCCTGGAGGCATATGTTCATGGTTGATTTTCCGAAATAAGGTAATTCCTCTTGTATCGAACTTTATGCTAACATCTAGAGGTTCGTCATTTTGTCGCTTGTTGCTCGCCTGTGTGATTCAAAATGGAGAGGTACTTTGACTAGGATTAAGTCACCGGTATCTTTATACCTGAACTAGTTATATATCTATGGGTCGCTCTAGACTAGCAAGACTATTGTCTGTGTTCCAGGATTCGTTATATCAGAGATTACGTCCAAGTCAGATGGTTAGACTTAGGAAGATTATAAAGGTCGGGCTGACCTGTAATTCATGTATGCTATTCACGTGCAGACAGTGAACGGACTTATTGTATACAACTGATCTGCTAGCATCAGAATGGGAGCATTTATTATTGTTTATGAACATTGAAGATCTGTAGCTGACACTGTTGCAGAAGTTATAGATATATTATGCATACCGCTTCATGAACCAGAACTTTATGAGCGAACATACAGAAGCTATCTGTGTACAATACAACTATTGAGTATGGATGCCTACATGACTAGCAGTTAACATGAGTTTGAATGCTGCATTTGCTGTACTATGCTAATGATGTCATAAATATCATGACTGTTTGTGGCGTGCAATAAATGGTATAAAACTAAAGCGAAGTTACCATTTTCTATGACTCTACACGTCATGTTGCCTGTGGTGTACCCTGTGAACTGTTCTACTGCAACACACACAGCAACATTCTAAATCAGAGAAGACACCTACATCTTGCACTTTAATACCAGGTGTCGATAGGGGTGGCAAGTTATCACTTCAGCTAAATCCACCCTTATCAGCAGTAAATAATTTGTGTCATCTGTCGGTTAAAATAGGTCTCCAAATAAATGCCTCTAAAACTAAAGTTATGAACTTTTCTAACGAGACCTGTGATATCATCTTGAACGGTGAAAAACTACAGAAAGTTGAAAGTTTCAATTATTTAGGCAGTAAAATGACTCAGGATGGTGACACAACAAGAGAAATCCATACTAGAATTGCTTTGGCAGCTAGCGCCTTCAATAGATTATCTAACATTTGGAAATTACGATCAATGAATATACATACCAAGCTTCGTCTGTTTAATTCAAATGTTATCTCAGTGTTAACATACGGCTGTGAGAGTTGGAAAATAACAAAATCATTGGAGAACAAGCTGAATACATTCGAGAACAAATGTCTTAGAAAACTCATGAACATCAGTTGGAAAGAATTCAAGACTAATCGACAAATTAGAGAAGACTCTAGGCAGAAATATGTCTCCAACTATATAAGGAAAAGACCATGGTCATATATCGGTCATGTCCTACGAATGCAAAACAACAGAATACCACTACAGGCGCTCACTTTAATTCCTGAGGGTAAGAGGTAAAAAGGAAGACCAAAAGAAACACTCAGAAGAACAATAATAAGAGAAGGAAGAACGTTGGGCCTAAATAATGTGCAAGAGCTAAGAGGAATGGCGTCACAACGTACAACCTGGAGAGCACTGGTTTCTGCCTTATGCGCCGTGTTTGGTGCTTAAAAAATGTATTATTATTATTATTATATATATATATATATATATATATATATATATATATATATATATATATATATATATATATATATATATATATATATATATATATATATATATATATATATATATATATATATATATACAATATATATAAAAAAAAAATAAAAAATCGATAATGAAGGAAAATTAAAAATTCGATAAGGTTGGATTAGGTTACTAAGAGGGTTTCTGAAGCGAGTGGAGTCTTTTTGTGCTGGCGTGGGTGACGATGCACGTTGGCGGTTGTAGGTTAGGGGGATTTTTGTGTGTTGTGTTGTGTGTTGGTGTGTTTGTTTATACCTATATTCATACAATATTAATATAAAATATTTAAAAATCGATAATGACGGAAAATAAAATAAAAAAAATAAATAAATAAAAAATCGATAATGTTGGGTTAGTAGGTTACTAAGAGGGTTTTTAAAGTGAGTGGAGTCTTTTTGGGCTGGTGTGGGTGACGATGCATGTTTGAGTGTTGGGGTGTAGCGCTGGAGTAAGTGTAGCTGGCGGTTGTAGGTTAGGGGTTTTTGTGTGTGTGTGTTGTTATGTGTGTTGGTGTGTTTGTTATACATATATACATACAATATATAAAAAATATAAAAAATCGATAATGACGGAAAATATTTAAAAAATCGATAATGTTGGCTTTGGTTACTAAGGGTTTTTTTTGAAGCGAGTGGAATCTTTTTGTTCTGGCGCGGGTGACAACGCATGGGTGTGTACAATTTGGGGTGTAGCTGGCGGTTGTAGGTTAGAGGGGGCTTTTTGTGTGTCGTGGTATTGTTTTGTTATGTGTGTTGGTGTGTATTTATACATATTACATATATACATACAATATATATATATAAATCGATAATGACGGAAAATATTTAAAAATCGATAATGTTGGATTAGAAGGTTACTAAGAGGGTTTTTGAAGCGAGTGGAGTCTTTTTGTGCTGGCGCGGGTGACGATGCATGGGTGTGTACAATTTCGGGTGTAGCGGGCGGGCGTAGGTTAGGGGGGCTTTTTGTGAGTTCTCTATTTATACATATTACATATATACATACAATATATATTAAAAATATAAAAATCGATAATGACGAAAAATAAAAATCGATAATGTTGGCTTAGGTTACTAAGGGTGTTTTTTTTGAAGTGCGTGGAATCTTTTTGTGCTGGCGTGGGTGACGATGCATGGGTGTGTACAATTTGGGGTTTAGCGGGCGGTCGGTGTGTGTGTGTTTGTGTGTGCGCGCGTGTGTGTGGTTGTGCGCGTGTGTGGGTGTGGTTGTGTGTGTGTGTTGGGGTGTAGCAGACGGGTGTACCACCATCGAGAGGTGGGAGGGAAGTGTTAGAGCCCTGTCTATACTAGGTCTACCAGCTAGAGGTGGGAGTGACGCGTTAGAGTTCGAGAGGTGGGAATGAAAGAGACGTGTCACTATACTAGGGCCAGCGCCTAGAGGTGGGAGTGAAGTGTTAGAGACTTGACTGTACAATTTTTCTTTTGTAGGTATTTTAATTGTCATATAATGTTGTATTGTGTGTTGGTGTGTTTGTTTATACATATATACATACAATATAAAAAAATCGACAATGGCGGAAAATATAAAATCGATAATGGCGGACTAGTAGGTTACTAAGGGATTTTTAAGTGAGAGTGTGTGGGGTTATTGATTTTGACTGACTGGGGTGATGATTCATAGATGTGTTGAGGTGTAGCGCTGGAGTAAGACAATGTAAAAGCGGTGGGATATAGGTGGTATTGGTTTTGTTCTTGTCTGGTAATTTTGTGTGTAGGTATTGCTGTGAATTACAACTAATTGGTGTTAGCTTTCTTGGTTTGATAGTCATTTTCACCGTTTAAAATCACTATTGGTTATCTGTAGTGTGTTAAATAGTTTTGTTAAGTCATTATTTCTATAATATTTAGGGGCCAGCTCGACGCTGTATAAACGGTAGATGTATATTTATCAGATCACCGAAGACGTTTGCGCATGCGTATATAACTTCACACGTCAAAATAAAAAACGTTACAGGAGTGCTTAGGTGACGATTTTTCACTGTCACCTTTAAAGAGGTCACACCGCAGACTTGTGTAGATTGAGCAATTATTGTGGAGGTAGTGTATTCTTAAGCAATAACAGGGGATTTTTGTGTATTTCGTGAAAGTTTAGATATAGGTACTTTATTCAAAAGTGATCTCAGCAGAACGTTGTTATCTATGTGGATGTGTTGTAGTCTTGTTACAAACATCAAGCTGATTTAGAAGTAGGTTTAACATTTTTTATTGGAAGGAGTTGTGCTTTTACCCTTTTACATGAATATAACAACCGAGCTGTTCCAAAACCTTCATGCAACTATGTTGCTACTTGACTTGAGAAGAAGGAGTTTTTATATTAATATGTATACACGCGATATTTATCAGTGTTTGGTAACTTCGCTGGTAGATTAGAGAAATCGACCAGGTGGTTGTCGGTGGTTGTTGTATAGTCTAAGAACCCTTTGACCTCTTACAAATTATTGAGGACTCAGAGAGCTTTTGTAGATAAGGGTTGTACCGTGCGAATATAACAATACCAAAGAAGGTGTTCGAGTATAAGGAACATAGTTGTCACCTTGCTGACCCCCAAATAGGGTTTTTTGCGTACCATATGTTGAGAATCACTGGGATGAGCCCGGCTACCAGGAAGTAAATGATATAGAGTCATAACAGGTTACACTACCCGCCGCTGTATATTTGAAAGACAAAAGAAAAAGCAGTTGTATCGTCCGCTTGATATTACTCGAGCGAGATATTCTAACAGAACTTTTAACTACAAATTTGTCTCGGTTTTCATATTTCCATTTCCTAATTTTTACAGCACAACACTCACACTTCCATTTTCTTAATTTTGGTATCGGTTGTCATCTGTCCATTTCATACTTTTTGCAACACAACCTTCACATTTTCCATTTCATACTTTTGATCTCAGTTTTCAAATTTCCATTTCTTAATTTTGGTATCAGTTTTCATATTTCCATTTCATAATTATTACAGCACAACCATCACATTTCCATTTCATACTTTTGATATCAGTTTTCAAATTTCCACTTCATAATTTTTGTATCGGTTTTCATATTTCCATTTCATACTTTTTACAACACAACATTCACACTTCCATTTCTTAATTTTGGTATCAGTTTTCATATTTACATTTCGTAATTATTGCAGCACAAACTTCACATTTCCATTTCATACTTTTGGTATCAGTTTTTCAAATTTCCACTTCTTAATTTTGGTATCAGTTTTCATATTTCCATTGTATGTGTGTGTGCGTGTACGTGTAGTTGTGTATGTGTGCGTGCGTGCGCGGGTGGGCTGTAGGGGGACAAGGGTTGTTGTTAAGAAACCAACTCGGTTCTGGTGATATTGGTTGATAACAACTGGAGTTGATGTAATGGTCAAATGTGTTACTGGGGCAAGTAGTAGGACAGGAATCCGTATTTGGTGTTGTGCGCTAACAGAGAGTTGATTAGTTGAAAAACTAATCGATCGTTGACGCGTTGTCAATGTGAAAAAGAAAAAAAAATGTGTGTGCGCCGCAAGTGTTAGAGACATGACCAGGTCCAGCGTCGAGATATGGGAGTGAAGTGTTAGAGACGTCACTATACTAGGGCCAACACCTAGAGGTGGAAGTGCAGTGTTAGAAACTATACTAGGTCTAGCATCGAGAGATGGGGAATAACGTGTTAGAGACATGTGAATGTGTGTAGTCTTGTTACAAACAAGTAACCCAAATACAGAGATATAAAAAGCAACATACGTTTTTTTTTAGGTGGTGAGCTTGACGTGGTCTGCTTTCAACGTGACTTTTTCTTTAACACTCCTATGAGGATATTTTTTGAATAAACTCATCCTGCCACACGCATGTTTGAAACTAATAGCGCTCATTCGGAATGTAGGCATAACAACTTTTCCGAAATACACAACACACAAAAAGCCCCCCTAACCTACGCCCGGCCGCTACACCCCAAATTGTACACACCCATGCATCGTCACCCGCGCCAGCACAAAAGGACTCCACTCGCTTCAAAAACCCTCTTAGTAACCCACTAATCCAACATTATCGATTTTTTAATATTTTCCGTCATTATCGATTTTTATATTTTTATATATATATTGTATGTATATATGTAATATGTATAAATACACACCAACACACATAACAAAACAATACCACGACACACAAAAAGGGTGAATGATTTGATAAACTGACATTGGCCTTTATAAAGGACTTATCTTAGAATATTGCGGCAGCTTTTCCTAAACCACTGCAGGACCACATACTGTGTAGCTCCTGACTGAGAAGATGGGATCTGACTCCCATTATATGAGGAGTTCTCATCACCCACAAACTTCCTCTCAAGTGAATGCAGCCTCTAGGTAATTTCGTGATGTAACCTGGAACAAAAGGACTACCACATTCCATGTAGAAGTCTGCCTTAATTCACTCACCCACAAACAACATCAAGTCTTACCCTTTCTCAGTTATTGTGCTAACAAGTTGCACAAGACCTAGAATTTCTTTGCCTACAGTCCTTTCAAGGTGATCATTCTTTCTCTGTATTGATTCGATGTTAGCGTCTTTAGTCCATGCTTGGCTTCCGTACGATAATCAGGTTAAGTACAAAACAGCATGTGACCTATTGATTACTTCATTCTAACTTTTCCTGTACGTTTATCACATGATCTTTGAACAGTGTGTTACTCCAGAAGAAATACTAATTTAAATCGCTACTAACACTTACTGTCGTAACTGGTGCCATATTTGCAAACACTTTACACATTTTTTCCCTTTCGAACATGTTTGCAAAACTACACACATTCATAAATGGGTCAATATGGCACAACACATTGGTTTCACTTTCCACTAGCACTCGAACAAATAGGCTGTTTACTCACAAATTAATAATTAATAAAATAAGCAAATAAATATATACTCGTATTTCTTACCCTCAGGTAAATATATTCACACACACACACTCAAGCTGAACTGGCCTTCTAAGGGATCGTAGAACTGCTTTCAGAACAGAAGGCGAAAACTTGATCTTTCTATCTTCCCAATGCTGTCAGCTCGGTGCAAATTTTTGAATCGTATGGCCCCGATAGTACCACCTTGTTACTATTTATAGAACTACATCCACCCAATCGGAGGAAAAGTCAAAAAGTTAATTTTTGATACTTGTGATTCATGCGGTTCTAAGCGTGTTTGTATAAACTGACTAATTTTAAATATTTTATATTACAGTTAATAGTGGACCGATTTTAATTATCAAAAGTGATAATTAAACAGCCAATTGTTCTCTATCGATCTATATGGATTTCGTTTAGTTATTTCTTTGCATTTCAATATGGGTAATTTTCAAGTAATTTAATTTGGCATTACCCTGTTGTGAAAATATCACTAAAATAAATTTTTCTAGTGCAATAAAATTTTATCATGCGTGAATTTTTATGCTTATGTTTTAAGCAATATCAGCGCTATAATTTTAGATATTTCCATCTGTTTAACTATCTTTAGTTGTTAAAAAATAAAATATCTTCTTTCGGTCAAAAACACAAAATAGGTATTGTTACCAAGTCAAAAAGGTTTCTTTATCCTTACCAAAAAAAAAAAGAAGCACTATGATTGGTTGTTAAATTTGTACTAGGCTCTTAGATAATTTTTGGTGGGCGGTAACCTTTGACTTGGTTCCTAGAGTACGTTCAAATACTATAGTTATTTTTAAATTCAAATCTTATAGCTAGTTTTTGAGCGGGTAATTTGAGCGTGGTGTCATACAGATTCGTATTTTACGACATATCTCCCCCGTTAGAAAAGCGTGATCCACTAGTGCAGCTTTTATATTTGTATAACAATCACGTTCAAATTGACTCAACTATGCCTTAGTGTGATCCTGGATTCCTGCAGGTGGGTCAATTCAAGTAGGCATTACTCAAGAAATCTGCCTCAAACCTCTGCAATCCAGAGATAATTTCTCATGTTATGTTAATAAAACAGCACAGGTGCTACTGCCTGTCAAATGCTGATTATAAATCAAAGTTCACCATTACTCTTCTCTGAGTCTGCTCAATGACATGTCCAGAGGGTTTTAGATGTTCCTCAAGGTTGCAAAATTTATGAGGAGGAGATCTATAAAATTGGTGATAGATGAGTTATGTAAGGGATCCAGTAATTTCCTTATCATCCTGGTTAAAACACTCGTAGTAATAACCAATCCAAAAGCAACATATGAGTTCAATGTGCCCCCCCCACCCCCCCCCCCCCGATGTGATCACAGCCATCAATTGGTCTGAGCTCAGGCTTGACGGAATCGGGTAAAACCATTTATTAATATTCGCTAATGGCTCTTTCACTTTCCTGCAACTCAGATAGAGTCCATTTTCACCAGCTGTTTTCTCAGCCCAATGTCACTGGTGATATAATATCATATATGGGGAAATGAATTCCTGCATCAAGAGACAATTCTCCCTGTAGCATTGCTATGTAACATGTAATCTCAATCCAATGTCCGTACAATACTTCCAATGGACTGTGTAGGGCCGGTCAAATACCACTGTCACCGGTGCCCTCATAATGCTAAGTTAATAGCCGTATGTTGAAGTGAGCTTGACATAAGCCAATTGACCAAACGCCCACTCCCAACTTTTCTCGGGAATCCATCTTTTTCGGTTTCAAAGGTGACCGATTAACCCCATTGCTATTTTTAGCCAGTTCCAAGAATTCCGATCTACATTGGGTCGGGTGGGACTGGTCTATGTTCATGTTTACTCTTTGCGCCATACGCAGAGTTGCCATTATAACTGGTTTATTGGAAGACGGTTTGTGAAAAAGGGTTTCCCTATCCACTACATCTACCTTATCATATTTATTTTTCCTTTTATTTTCAGGCCCATGTTCGCCACAATGCTTTTCTAGATCCTGATGATTATTTTCTTTCCAACGTGTGGAATGTACCTTGCTACACTGGTCACAGGAATTAATATACTGATAAATGTCGTCAGCTACACCTGGCCAGAAAAATCTCACTGATGTCCTTTGACAGGTGGTACCCATCTTCTGATGTCCACCGTCTGGTACAACATGTGCTTGTTCCATAGCCTTTTCCCTATAACTCAATGGCAGTACTAACTGTCCATACCAGTTTTGTTTTGCTCCAGCTTTCCTGTAAAGCAGTCCATCCTTCAAATAAAATTGTCCTTTCTTAGGGGTGCTATGGCTATTTGGCAATTTGCCAAAGCAAGGTTTTATCGATTTATCTTTTGCTTGGGCCTTTTTCATCTGTTTAGGATGAATATTAAGTGGTGGTTCCTCCTCCTTCATAGGGCTTGACCTGGTCTGGAGCGTTGCCATGATCACAGGTTTCCTTGGGTTCCCTAAGAACACAAATCTTTTTCCTAACACCAGCGGGTAATTAGGATCATCACACACTGCTGCACTGATCACTCCTTCCACATACCTAGTTTTGACATTGATATTGGCTACGGGAAGTGTCATGGTGGCTGTATCCTTTAATGCTCCTTGTATCTCCACTTTGTCTGTGGTATACTGGTCAGGGTGCACCAGGGTTGCACTCACAACTGAGTCATATTCCAATCCTGAATCATAAAGGCACTTGACTTTAGTACCATTACATACTACTTCTTCACAGATGGATGGATGATGGAGGTTTGTCTGACTGCCTGTCAGGTCCTTCCTTCCCTTGTCCACTGTTATCATGCATGCAGCGTGATATGGAGGAACTTTCCTACCACATTCAATTGTATTATGGTTGTTCATCCAACATATTTTACACCATTTTCCTTCTGGTCTGTAGGATTTCTTTTCATTTACCTGAATGTTTTGTCTCTATGATCAAATCTAGGCCTATCATAATTTTGGTTGAATCTAGGGGTTTGATCCCTATTATTATACCCATCTTGGTCTTGTGGGGTTCTATTACTTTCTGCTTGTTTCTTCTTAATACCGGCTACTTCTTTCTGAGCTGCTAGATATCTCTCAGCAATATTGAGAATCTCCCCCAATCTCTCTGCACCTTGTTCCATGAAAAATTTTCTCAAGTCTGGAGCCATGGACTCTCTTAACTGCTCCATCATGACCATTTCTTTTAGGTCTTGGGTTTTCCCCAGAGCAGTCCATTTCTCCAAGTAGGTTTCTAGTCTTGCATAGAATTGGTGGTAAGTTTTTCCAGACAGCAGATTGGTAGTTCTAAATTTCTTTCTATAAAATTCAGCATTCTTCTCATATCTGACTAACAATGCTTGTTTTAGGAGGTCATAATCTTTTTGATCTTCCCTACTTAATTTGGAGAAAACTTCATACGAAGTTCCTCTCAGGCCTTGTGATAATTTTAAACTCCACTTTTCTTTCTCTAGACCATAGTTAGTAGCTAATCTCTCATATCTATTTAGAAATGATTCAATGTCATCTTCTTTCTCTACAAATGGGTCTAAGTGGAAATTCATGGCTGAATTTGAGGCACCCTGACTTGCACTAGTATCATAGGTAGTTGGGCTGCTTCCATTATCGGTAACATGTCCTTGAAGTTCCATTTCTTTTAGTCTTAACTCATGTTCTCTTTGCAAACGTGTTTCCTCTGCCTCCATTTGCAATCTCTTTTCCTCTTTTCCAGCCTCCATCTGCAATCTCTTATCCTCAGCCTCCATCTGCAATCTCTTAGCCTCAGCCTCCATCTGCCTCGCCTCAATTTTAGCCTCTAACTGTAACCTTTTGCCTTCAGCCTCTCTATCAGCCTCTAATGTCCTAGCCTCCCTTTCACACGTACACCAATTATTAACACTTAGATTATCAATTAGCAAATACTAACTAACTTACTTAACTATAACCAATGACAGCTCATCCAATTCCCCACAAGTTGATTAATGGATTTTAGATTTATTTGATCTATTATTCTCTACAGTAAGAGCCCCAGGGTATGATGGAAAAATCCCGGACAGGACACCAATATGTCATAAGAGGTTTTGATGTTACTAAAGTATAGGCTATCCTGGACAAATAAGTGTATCAGAGGATACCAGGATAGTGCCAGATAAGAGACTGGTCTTATAAGTAATACCCCCTTCTCTGAAAAGAGCAAGGGTGTATAGACATCCAAGTGGGGTCAAGCTATGTAAGTTCTCAGAGAAGATGTTGATGATGTAGTACTCTGAGTCCCTATCTGCTACCTCTTTAGATCCCACAAAGATTAATGAGTTATTGTTGTGTTATTTGGCAAGTTGTCTAGGGTAATTTATTTAATATAATAGGTATTGATTTCAAACAGAACTTTAACTTTAATACAATTATTAAGCAAGACTGTATGAAATTTTTATGTACAATTTAATTGTCCTGAACCTCAATCTTTCAGGTCAGGAATACTCAAAAGCAATATAATTTTATTTACAAATGAAAATAAATATATTGGAAACACTGTTCCATGTTTGTAGGGTGTTTACAGGACCAACTACACAATCAGTTTCTGTTCATATGAGTGATAACGTCTGCTAGTACTATGCTGTAGGTTCTCTTTATTATTTTGCTGGTCTTATCTATTCATCATAAAAAGGGATGTAATCCTAGTTTGATTACCCTTGGGTGAATGATTTGATAAACTGACATTGGCCTTTATAAAGGACTTATCTTAGAATGTTGCTGCATCTTTTCCTACACCACTGCAGGACCACATACTGTGTAGTTCCTGACTGAGAAGATGGGATCTGACTCCAATTATATGAGGAGCTCTCATCACCCACAAATTTCCTCTCAAGTGAATGCAGCCACTAGGTAATTTCGTGATATAACCTGGAACAAAAGGACAACCACATTCCATGTAGAAGTCTGCCTTAATTCACTCACCCACAAACAACATCAAGTCTTACCCTTTCTCAGTTATTGTGCTAACAAGTTGCACACGACCTAGAATTTCTTTGCCTACAGTCCTTTCAAGCTGATCATTCTTTCTCTGTATTGATTCCATGTTGGCGTCCTTAGTTTATGCTTGGCTTCCGTGCGATAATCAGGTTAAGTACAAAACAGCATGTGACCTATTGATTACTTCATTCTAACTTTTCCTGTACGTTTATCACATGATCTTTGAACAGCGTGTCACTCCAGAAGAAATACTAATTTAAATCGCTACTAACACTTACTGTCGTAATTGGTGCCATATTTGCAAACACTTTACACATTTTTTCCCTTTCAAACATGTCTGCAAAACTACACACATTCATAAATGGGTCAATATGGCACAACACATTGGTTTCACTTTCCACTAGCACTCGAACAAATAGGTTGTTTACTCACAAATTAATAAATAATAAAATAAGCAAATAAATATATACTCGTATTTCTTACCCTCAGGTAAATATATTCACACACACACTCAAGCTGAACTGGCCTTCTAAGGGATCTTAGAACTGCTTTCAGAACAGAAGGTGAAGACTTGATCTTTCTATCTTCCCAATGCTGTCAGCTCGGTGCAAATTTTTGAATCGTATGGCCCCGATAGTACCACCTTGTTACTATTTATAGAACTACATCCACCCAATTGGAGGAAAAGTTAAAAAGTTAATTTGTGAGACGTGTGTTTCATGCGGTTCTAAGCGTGTTTGAATAAACTGACTAATTTTAAATATTTTATATTACAGTTAATAGTGGACCGATTTTAATTATCAAAAGTGATAATTAAACGGCCAATTGTTCTCTATCGTTCTATATGGATTTCCTTTAGTTATTTCTTTGCATTTCAATATGGGTAATTTTTAAGTAATTTATTTTGGCATTACCCTGATGTGAAAATATCACTAATATAAATTTTTCTACTACAATAAAATTTTATCATGCGTGAATTTTTATGCTTACGTTTTAAGCAATATCAGCGCTATAATTTTAGATATTTCCATCTGTTTAACTATCTTTAGTTGTTAAGAAATAAAATATCTTCGTTCAGTCAAAAACACAAAATAGGTATTGTCACCAAGTCAAAAAGGTTTCTTTATCCTTACCAAAAAAAAAAAAAGAAGCACTATGATTGGTTGTTGAATTTGTACTAGGCTCTTAGATAGTTTTTGGAGGGCGGTAGCTTTTGACTTGGTTCCTAGACTACGTTGAAATACAACAGTTTTTTTTTTAATTCAAATCTTATAGCTAGTTTTTGAGCATGGAATTTGAGCGTGGTGTCAGACAGATTCGTATTTTACGACAATATATATATATATATATATATATATATATATATATATATATATATATATATATATATATATATATATATATATATATATATATATATATATCTTCTTCTTCTTTGATCCTTAGCAGCCGACCATCAAAGCAGTCAGTGGCCATCACGCCTAGTGGCGTCTTGTAGGGCAACAACAAACTGATTCCACTTTGCTCGGTCGGCGGCCATCCTTCGTACAGTGCTCCACGTCTGGTTCATTCTTTGCATCTCAGCCTTCACAGTCCTCCGCCAGGTTGGTTTTGGTCGGCCTCTCTTTCATTTTCCTTCTGGGGTCCAGAGCATAGCTGTTCTTGTGATGGCATCGGGGTCTCTTCTGAGGGCATGGCCAACCCAGCTCCAGCGTCTGCCAGCTATGATGGTGTGCATGTCCTCTTGCTTGCTCCGAGTAAGCAGATCTTGGTTGGTGATGGTATTCGGCCAAAAGATTCGGTGAATTTTTCTTAGGCATGTTGTGTGAAAAGAGGACAATTTCGACATTTCCTTCTCTGTAACTCTCCAGCATTCTGCACCATAGAGAAGCACAGAAAGCACACAGCTCTGATACTGTATTGAGAGGACTTCCAGATGTTGTTTAGGCTAAAAAAGGCTGTTCTTGCCTTATTCATTCTGATGTTGATGTCTTTGCCTGCCCTGCCGTCTGGTGTTACTATGCATCCTAGGTATGTGAAGGTGTCTGTCTGTACCAGTTGCTGATTCCTTACTGATTTGGGCTCAGGGTTGCTAACATTGAGCGTCATGGCCTCTGACTTCATTGTATATATATATATATATATATATATATATATATATATATATATATATATATATATATATATATATATATATATATATTATATATATATATATATATATATATATATATATATATATATATATATATATATATATATATATATCACCCGTGTGTTACCGGGGCCTGAAAGGGGAGCAAAGAATAGTAACACTGCACCCTACCACGCATGTCGTAAAAAGCGACTAAGGAGGGTATGGGCATGGGGCTGTTTACCCCATCCCGTAAAAACTTCGCACAGTGGGCTGATCACCTGCTTGCCAACCAGTCTGATTACGGAAACAATGATAGATTGTTTGGTCTGTTTTTGTTCCACAAAGACGCCACTAGGCGTGGTGGAAACAGCGATAGATTGATCAATTTGTTGTTGCCCTAAGACGCCACTGGGCGTACTGGCCACATACTGCTTTGTCGGTTGGTGGCTAGGGATGGAAGAAGATATATATATATATACCTATGAGCGGAGCTTCAGACTATCAATTTTGTTACAGTGCACCCTTCTCGTAGCTATGTTACCGGTCTCCGAGTTCAGCTACGCCGGGAATGCTCAAACTTTTAAAATAATGTTTGTTCATTTTATCTTGCAGACTTTACAACTAAATACTAAACAAATAGGCGTGCCAATGTCTCCGTTGATGGCATGTAACGCAATTTTATATGTATATTTATCTTTAATGACATGTTTATGTTGTGTGTGCTGTTTGGTTCCACGTTTGGACAAGATGATGTTGTCGGCGCCGTGCCAAACCTTCTTAGTCCTCTTCTACGACATGATTCCTTTGTTGGTCTGACTAACACACCGTCCATAGTGACTTTTATCATTTGTTGTCTTATTTACATTCCACGATGTTAAACTATCATGTATATTCTCACTTTGACGTCCTACGTATCGTTTTCTGTGAATAAGTCAGCATGTCACAAAATATGCCATCCTTGCTCGTCTCCTAAAATGGCCAAAGTGAATTATTTCCGTCCAATATTAATAATCGTCTTTGTGAGCTATCATCAGCTATCCGATGTTATAATTATTACGCCAAGGTATTTGTAACTGAATGCATTTAGGCCATCTAATGTTTGATCCAGCTTGTGATAAAATACTCCATGTTACCCCCCGCTCTCATTTATATTTTTTTTCTCGTTCAAAAATCTATGAATAAATTCTGTATTTGACCTTGGTGGAAAGCCAAGTAAAATAAAACTGTTCGAAATGTAACTAACGCACTAATTAAATCTATTAATAACTACTGCCTAAGCAACGGTTGCTAGGGCACTAACACGACTTAAAATGGTTTAAACTAAAGCATTTGAAATTTGCTAACGCCAATTAAAAAGGTTACCACCCCGTGTTTTACCCAACCCTATCCTTCCCACTAATTATGACGAAATCGGTGAAAGTTGGCGGACAACCAATATTGTCGTCTCGCGTTGTACAGGGAAAAGGGGGAGAGAGAAGGGGTGGATGAAAATTCAAATCCGATTTTATAGTTATGTTTTATAAACTTAGAATAGTTATTTCTTCATAAAACGAAAGAGAGTAAATAAAAGAGATGCTTTGACAAGTAGAGCAATATTGTTTAAAATAACATCATATAGTAACTTATCTGGATTTAGAGCAAGTATTACCTTAATATGGTCTCTTAGTGAAAAGAGTCCCATAATACAAAGGAAAAGTACAGAGACGAAAACGAAGATAAAGAATTAAGTAACACCTATCTAGATCTAAAGGGATAGATGACAGTAGTCTGATCAATAATCACTTTAAATATTTAAAATCGCCCAAATAATAACAGAGATATGGTAGAAATAAAAATTGAGACAGACCAACAGACTCACTGATAACCTTGCTCAGTTTTGAAAATCTTCGCCCGAAAGTTCAAATCCGTTTGACTTGATTTGATTGGGTAAGGCTAGTTAGGAAAGGGGAGATGTCACAGAAGATTTGCCCACTAACGCGAAACATATCCTTAGACGGTAATATTAAAATCAAACTGGCGAACGCATTGATAAACACCCACAAATGTTTGGGGTTTTCAAAAAAGAGTCAAATTTTGGACGCGTGGTTTCATTGGCTAGTAAGATTGATAATAGGAAAAGAATACAAGGCTAGAACGCCATTTGAAAATTTATATTCGCAGTGCTAAGATGAGATCAGAAGGGGAGCTTGCCTGAATGTTTTACCTTCTGGACAGCGGCAGTTTAACTTGTGCCATTATGTTGCTAGTCATCTTGTGTATTGTGTAACATATTTCATTGATTGCGGTAAGAGAAATGATTTATTAATATTCTTATTAAGGTGTAGAGGATAACCCAGATAAGGCGCCAACCAATTTTGTGTTGTGCGACATTGCTATTGTGGAAGCTTATGACATCCTAAGGGAGCACATACATGCCTAAGCAGACCTTTGAAGCAGATAAAAATAAATTGTGTTTGCATATTGCCATGAATAACAAAATATTTTGACTATAAGACCAGAAAACTACTGGTAGTTCTCTACAGGCCACAGTGTTCCAATAACTCTTGGAGATTAAATAGGAAGTCATACTACCAGAGTTAACAGACCATTAGAAAGAAAAAGAAAAGATTGTATCCCAGCTGATGATATAGAAAATAACCAAAGATTTAGGTGACAGGGGCGTTGAAGCATGTGGGAAGGAGAAGGTACCCACTGAGCAGGAAGCAGTCACATAACTTAGAGACGTCAGCTATTGATTAGCCTACGTTGCTGATCACCATGAATGGTTAATAATGAGGTGAGTTGTTGATAGTGGAGAAACTGTATGGTGTATTTAAGGGGCTTATTCATATTGTTGCAGGGTTGAATCACCTATTTCAAACTGAGTCAAATACCTGGAGCTGCAGTACACGAGGCAACCTGCCTGGTGTTTACATTTCAAAAACCAAAGCTGTGGTTGCTGCCTCCAGTTTACCCTGTTGTGAACGAGTGTGAAGTTTTACACCAGTCAACTACTTTCAACTGGAAACAAAGTTAAGCCTTATAGTTGCGGGCGCCTGGGATTTCATTAAATATATTCTCCATCATTAGGACAATTAACTGTTCGTGTGAAATGATGAGAAGACCCGTCTCTCCCATTCGGGACATTGTGTAAGACACTATTTCGTCAGCAGGGAAGACTAGCTGTGTAAGACACTATTTCGTCAGCAGGGAAGACTAGTACAGGAACATTTTAGTTAATAATTTATAGGACAAGATGTCCCTCATATGTTTTTAAGAAGTTGTATATATATAAATCCACATTTCTTTTGAGTTGAACCTTCCTGGGCCAAAAGAATTCAAGGTTCAGGAAATTAAATTGTACATTAACTTTAAAACTTTAACCACTGTCTTACTTGAGTTATTACATTGGGTTACAGTTGTGTTTGTTTAAAGTATCATCATACATCACACTATCATTCCTCTAGACACATAGCCTTATAATAAATTAATATAGAACCAAAAATAATACACAGAGTGAGATCATAGGGTGGTAGCAGTTAGGTACCTGAGAACTCATCAACAGTTTCAACTATTAGACTCAGGTACTTACATAGCTTGACCTCACTCTGTAGACACTTAATATTTAACATCTGTAACATCTAAACCCACCACACAGCTGACATTTCTTACATATAAAATTAAAGTCTATGATTTTATGGTGTACCTACAAAAAAAACTGCTTGACTGTAAAAAGTGATGTTACTTCCTGTCACCAATGGTGGAAATTGCTGCAGTTGTTCACAATGCAACAATCGGGCATTATTGTAGCACATGCATTTCTGAAAAAAAATATTAAATTCAAATAAACACCATTTAAAAAAATCAAGCAGTTATTCAGTCATTATCTCCCGATCATCATTTAAGCATTTAATATATATATTAGCATTCAAGGGATTCTGTGTGTTAATTTCATCATTATCATTCACTGAAATTTTTCTAAGTGCTAATACTAGCGTAATTAAATAACGCATGGCTAAATTTTTCCATTGTAATGTAGATTTAAATTACTCGCTATCACCCAGAAAGAGATGTTTTAATTGACAAATAGATAGATACATTAGGCAACTGTCTACTGATGGAATATATATTTACTTCTATCCAGTCTGTGTAATTTTATAAATGACTAGTGTTCATATCACGTGTTAAAAGCGATAAGATAAGATAGACATTTGGGGTTTATAATCAAATTTAATAACGGACGGCTTAAGATGTCTTACTTGTGCGCGTGATAGGATAGGTTATTGATATTGTGATTGTATGTTTTGTTTCTCCCTAATTTTAGCACAGATCACAAACCAGCTACCAGCGGTCGAGTAAGCACCAGTTAACAATTCTTATTATTATTCGGGTCAGTGATGTTGACCTTGCTCGGTCCTTTTGTTCTCATACAGAGAGAGTCTAAGCATATGAACAAAAATAGATAATTTTAACTGGACAAACAAACACCCAGATTTTTTTAAAATCTATTTTTATCAGCCCGCAGTGGCCAAAGATCTAACCCTAACATAATTTTCTGACTACTGACAATTGTGGTTCCCAGTGGATTTATCCCGGAGAATACATTGTTTCAGGATCGGCATCAACACCAGAGAGAAAAGCCTATAGGAGATACGTTCAACATCGTCCATTTCTTACTAACAGTTTACCAAACATATGTTGCCTTAACCAGTGGAAGTACTGTTTATTGTCTACTGTGACCACTAGATCGCGGATTATATTTTTTGCTACATGAAATACCTGATCTGACAGTATCATATTCAATAAGCATTACCAAAGTAAGCGTTCCCCCTTAGGGCAATTAAAAATTCGTGGAGGAACTGGCGCTTATTTTCGGAGAAGCACTCCCCTCCCCCCCTGGATTATGATATATAGATCTGTCAACTGATGTGTATACGTTGGTGAGCAACTAATAGGTAAGCGAGATTGAATGTGGCCACAGATTTGACAGAGTAAGAGAAAGCGGAGTGAATATTTCTTCTTTTGTATAATCATTGAACTCACTTCTAATTTTGTTTGCTAAGACTGTTATATTTTTTTCATGATAGCTTAACTAGGAACTTTGTTCTTTACTGTATTGTCTATGGCTATACCCTATCGTGAATCTTTGACCTTCTGGGGTTTGTAACTTCTGGCGGGATCTTGTCTCAACAGAGGGGAGTGCACTTATTGAGGGTATTTTTTTCTAAACTCTGTAACCTATGATTTTTATTGATATCTATGTTGAATGTTGTAAACAGTTTATACGATAATAAACTTAATAAACCTTAAGTTTTTGTTTTGGTCAACCACTACCCATATCTGTTATCCATAGTTTGTTTTCACGTTTGAGCGTATTTGTCACAGAATTGTGTGTACGTGGGTACAGTGTAACTTGTATGTTGTATAAAAAGAGAAAGTGCGTCTTATTTAAATATAGTCGTAAAGATAGGCTGGATTAGAGAAATTACTCATTGCAGAGACTGCTCTTTCTCTTACACTATCACCCTCGTGAGAAAAAACTATTTCTTACACCTTACTCTCACATAGTTAGCACTATCACCTCTGCTCGGACAGGACCATGACTATCTAAATCTTATCTGGTAAAAATTACGACAAGTGTAACATTATTTAACATTAAAACAACTACTGTCTTCTTAGTACAGTTGGCAAGGTTTTCGCATGGGTCATCTTAGTACGACTATATAAATAAGCTAATCGCATATATCCAGAGTTGTTGAGAGGATTCCGAGCTGGTAGAGCAATGATAGACATGATCTTTTCTCTCCGCCCACCTCAGCAAAAATAAAGAGAGAAGTAAAAAACCTTTATATGTCGTATGTATCAATCACACAAAAGCATTTGACTTAGTTTGTAGGGATGGGGTCTTTAAAGTCCATCTGAAAATAGGCTGCCCGACTAAATTGCTGGAATTGATAAAGTCATTTTACGAAGACATGAAGGGAACAGTCAAGTATGCTGAAAAATACCACAGTCCTTTGAAATGCAGTGGCGTCAAAGGAGGCTGCGTCCTGGCTGTAACCCTTTTTCGAGATCGTCTTTGCTTTGCTCTTGAAACTTGCATTTGGAGATAAGGAATATGCCTTAACACTAGTTCAGATAGTCGACTGTGTAACCTCGCATAGCTGAAGGCAAAAACAAATTTCAGAAGGGTCACTATAAGAGACTTGTTATTCGCAGACGATGCTGCAATTGTCACTCAAAGTTAACAGGATCTCCAGAGCTTGATAAATAGCGTCGCACAAACATACAAAGACTTTGACCTCATAATAAGTGATAAACATTTTTTTGCACACCACAACGCGTCCATTATCTTTAAACTTTGTGGTGCTCAAAAGTACGTTGCTTAGCGCGTCGTTACGCGTAAGAATTATGACGTGAGTGCTCTTGAACGACAACGAAAGAACCCGTTTTGGGTAGCACGCCGAGATTGCTGTGTTTTGAGATTGTGTCGCTAGCGTCCGCTTGTATTTCCATATGTGATAGTCGTGGAAATGTTAATAGTATCTATATTTGAGTAGATCCCATGGCCGATATTACTTGGATAACAAGGATTATAATTCAATGTATGGACTGCGACGGACTTACGCAGAATGTGTCGAGTATATCTTCGTCTTACATCCTTAGCCGCCGACCGTCAAAGCAGTCAGTGGCCATTACGCCTGGTGGCGTCTTGTAGGGCAGCAACAAATCGATTCCACTTTGCTCGGTCGGTGGCCATCCTTCGTACAGTGTCCCAACTCTGGTTCATTCTTTGCATCTCAGTCTCCACAGTGCTCCGCCAATTGTTTTCGGTCGGCCTCTCTTTCGTTTTCCTTCTGGGGTCCATTGCCTAGCTGTTCTTGTGATGGCATCAGGGTCTCTTCTGAGGACATGGCTAACCCAATTCCATCGTCTGCCAGTTATGATGGTGTGCGTGTCCTTTTGCTTGCTTTGAGTAAGCAGTTCTTGGTTGGTGATGGTATTCGGCCAAAAGATTCGGAACATTTTTCTTAGACAGGTTGTGTGGAAAGAGGACAATTTCGACATTTCCTTCTCTGTTACTCTCCAGCACTCCACACCATAGAGAAACACAGAAAGTACACAACTCTCATATAGTCTTAATGTTGTGTTTGTACTGTACTGAGAGGACTTCCAGATGTTGTTTAGACTAAAAAAGGCTTTTCTTCCTTTGTTCATTCTGGTGTTGATGTCTTTGCTTGCTCCGCCATCTGGTGTTACTATGCATCCTAGGTATGTGAAGGTGTCTGTCTGTTCCAGTTGCTGATTTCTTACTGATATGGGCTCAGGGTTGCTCATATTGAGCGTCATGACCTCTGTCTTCTTTAGATTCATGTTCAGGCTCACCTGCTGGCTATTAAGTCTATCCGTTTTTTCCTGGATGTGTTGCAGTGAATGTGCTAGTAGTGCAATGCCATCTGCACATTCCAGATCTTACAATGTAGAAAATGTAGTCCATCTTATTCCTCTTGGACTGCCCTCTGTTGTCTGGCGCATCAACCAGTCTATGACTATTAAAACAAGAGTGGTTGATAAGGGGCATCACTGAAGAACTCCTGTCTTCACCTCAAAGGTTAGGTTTCTCTGCCCAACGCTACACGTAAAGTTGGCATAGAAGCTTTTTATGATTGACACTATACAGCTTGGAATTCCATAATCCCTCAGTATTTTTCATAAACTGCCCCTATGTATACTGTGAAAAGCGTTTTCAAAATCAACGAAATTAATGTACAGCTGTCTCTGCCATTCTAAGCACTGCTCTATGATGTTCCTGAGGGTAAATGTATGATCTCCACATCTTCTGTTCTTTCTAAATCCTGCTGGTTTTTTCCTCAGTTTGTGATCTACTGCTTTTGAAATTCTCTGTAAAATTATCCTGCCTTGTATTTTGCTGGGAACTGAGAGAAGAGTGATTCCTCTCCAATTATTGCAGTCTGCAAGATCTCCCTTCTTAGGCAATTTGACAATTATTCCTTTGTTCCACTCCGTTGGTGGTGTCCCTGTTTTCCAGACTTGTGCAAATAGTGGTTCTAATAGTTCTGCTGCTAGCTCAGGGTCTGTCGTAAATAGCTCTGCATTTAAGTTATCATGACCAAAGAGCTTTTCCATTCTTTAACCCTTTGATTGCTGTGATGATTTCTTCTTTTCGTGGAATGTCTGTATTAACATCTAGATCATTTTCAGCCTCAGGAACATTCAACTGTGAGTCTGGTGGTTCCTTGTTCAGAGTTTCTCTGCAATGCTCTGCCCATCTTGTTTCCTGTCCATCTGCTGTCGTGATGAGATTTCATTGCTTATCTCTTACTAATGTAATATAGTTTGCACCTCGTTTTCCGCTGATGATTTTAGTAATTTTGTATACTGTGCTTTGTTCATTTCTCAGTGCTGCCTCTTCTGCATGTCTTGCAAGATCGTCTAGGAAATGCCTTTTGTTGGCTCGGGTTTGGCGTTTAACTTCCTTGTCCAGCTAACTGTACTGTTCGCTATATAGTTGCTTTAACCTGCGGGACTTCGCTTCTGTTTTCTTTCAATTTCTTTTCTCATCGTTATGGTGTTTAATGTTTCTGATGTTATCCAGTCTTGCTTCTTCCTTTCCTGGAATCCCAAGCATGATTTGCTGCTTTCCTTATATATTGTTGAAATGGTGTTGAATTTCTGGTATATATCATCAGTCAATGTCTTTTCCTACCTTTTGGCAAGTTGATATCGCTTTTTTCTATCAACAGCAAAAGCTTTTCTGGTAAGGGGGTCCTTCAATTTGCTGATGTCAAACCTTTTCTGCGTAGTTGCAGTTGGTTCAGCCATTCTGAGTTTTACTTTCAGTTTTGCTACTACTAAATGGTGATCACTTCCCACATCCGCACCTCTTCTTACTTTCACATCTTGTAATGCATGTCTCCATCTACCTGTTATGATTAAAATTCATAACGATTGTGTCGACATCATTAGGTAGCTCGACAGGGCTCCTTGTTTGTTTATTATATACGGAGTCATTTATTAATACAGAAAGTGACGTCATGCTTCTATTGGGTAATTGGCAGACGTGAAATTAAGCGCAGAAGTGAGGAAATCGTCAGCAATAAGAGATGCGGCTTGTATTCTGAAGTGAGCGGACGCATTTGTTTTGAGCTCCTGCAGTATTTTGTGTTTTTCCTGAATTATTTGATCACCAGGACACCAAGATACTTGGGTGAGGTGTCACTGGCTTTTTCTAGTAAGGAAATGTGTGATTTTACATAAGGATTTCCAAGGGGCGATATTTAATAAAATTTGGAACGAGAGAAAATGACCAGCGTTTCATATATAACGGACTGGACGAAACTGTAATACTGCATTTGCCTTTGGGCCTACATAAGTATAATTGGAGCTGTTTTGTAGAAATATAATAAACTGTATTTGTGTATAACTGTGAGAATTGTGTTGGTCTGCTCAATACAGTTATACTGACTACGTGTTGTTGAACAACCCCTAATTTACTTTGGCCACGGAGACTCTCTCCGAAACAATAGACATAACGACACGTATCAGTTTTGGTGGCCTCAAGCTGGGATTTTGAACTTTAATATGTGGAACTGTATCCAGTAGTGCTACGGGATTTTCAAGTATTTACAAGTGAAATGCAAGTAAATTGTCAAGTCGGTGGACTCAAATGTTTGCAAGTGAAAATTGTTTTTTAAGAAGGCGGTGCTGAACAGCTGCAGGCCTGAATTCTAATTCTAACCCTGATCGGTACTCTTTATATGAATCGTTGTTTCACTGAGGCAGAGGCTGATGCCAGGAGGATTTTTTGTATGAAAAAGCAGATAAGTAAATATATTGATTCATGCAATCTGTGGCTTAAAGAAGCTCTTTTTACAGAGTTCTTTCTTTAATATGTTATATGTATTTCTGTCTCTTCATGTTTTAGTGATAGACGGGTTGGTTGGTGAGACCTATGAATTCATTATACCTCATTGTCGGTCGTGAATTCTTAGGCGTTATTTAGTTTTTGCATCTGATTTTTTTAACTTAAGGGGCCGGCGAACATAGCTGTGTGTTACTGCCTTGAGTGAATTAACCAGATTCATTATTTGTCTAGTTGTGAACGTTCTGTAATTTTGTATTTGTTGTTAAGTTAATTGTATTTTATTTGGTTTATTCTCCGTTATTGTTTGTAAATTTGTTCATCTAATCTTGCTATCCCTCAGTTATTAGATGTAATATATGTTGTAAAAATGTGCTTGACATAAGTGTGGTAGAGCCAAATGTTTTTCATTTTTCTACAGTTTATAGATTTCTGCCTTCTTTAATCATTGGTATTTTCTTAGGTTGGCTATTTCACTGTTATTCTGTAATCTTGTTGGTATATCTATTTTTTGGCTCCTAAAATAACATCTATAATTTCATGCAGTTGATTGATATTGAGTGGTGAAAAACTAGTTGCTAATATTAATAATAATAATAATAAATTCTTTAAGCGCCAAACACGGCGCATAAGGCAGAAACCAGTGCTCTCCAGGTTGTTCGTTGTGACGCCACTCCTCTTAGCTCTTGCACATTATTTAGGCCCAACGTTCTTCCTTCTCTTATTATTGTTCTTCTGAGTGTTTCTTTTGGTCTTCCTTTTTTCCGCTTACCCTCAGGAACCCAAGTGAGCGCCTGTGGAGGTCACAACATTCGTAGTGAATTATGACCATCGTCTTTTCCTTATATAGTCGGAGACATATTTCTGCCTAGAGTCCTTTGTCGAATAGTCTTGAATTCTTTCCAACTGATGTTCATGAGTTTTCTAAGACATTTGTTCTCGAATGTATTCAGCTTGTTCTCCAATGATTTTGTTATTTTCCAACTCTCACAGGGTGAGGTTAACAAAAACATTGCATCCGACTGGTATGCATGCAAAAGAATTAAAAGTTAGAAGATTGAAGGCAAAAGCAATTCTAGTAACAGCTAATATTGCTCACTTATTATATGGATGATAAAAACAATTTGAGAAGAAGAATTAGGCTGAGAAGAAAGAGAAGAAGAATGGAGGGTGGGCTTTAAAAACATATGAGAAGAGGAGAGAAAAAGAATTAGCTGAGAAGAGGAGAGAAGAAGAATTAGCTGAGAAAAGAAGACACAATGAATTAGCTCTTGAGGAAAACAAATTGGCACATGCACATGCTCAGGCAGAAATAAAAGCACACCAAGAACTTGAGAAGAAAATATTAGCCTATGCTCAAAGAATGGCGGAAGTTGAGTTGGAAAAATTAAGATTGCAACATAAACAAGTTAATCCAGCAGGTGATGAAGCTGGAAAAAGACCATGCCTCTACTTTTAAACTAAATTTGCCCAAATTTAATTCTAATATAGACCATATTTCATGCTTCTTAAATAGATATGAGACTTATTGCCAAGAGTTTAAGATAGATAGAGCTACATGGCCTAGCAGGTTGATGAGTTTATTGGTGGATGAGGCTCTTACTTCAGTCTGCACCATGGATGATTACATTAGAAAGGATTATGATGCTGTGAAGGCTTTGTTGCTTAAAAAGTATCAACTAGAGGAAAATGGTTACAGATTGAAACTGAAATCATTGTTGCCTGATTCAGCTAAGGATTGTGCTGAATTTGTTTCATCAATTTAGCTTTGCTTTTCTAGATGGGTTGATTTGTCAAAGATCGATAAAACGTTTGATGGGCTGGCTGATTTAATTTTAAGATACAAAATGCTGTCTTCAGTCAGTGGTGACTTTTTGTCCTTTTTGCAGGAGAGAAAGCCTCAATCGTTAGCTGCGGTGGAAAATCTTGGACGACAATACCAAATTGCACATCCTGGTAGAAATCTTAGCTGGAATAATAACATAAAGGATTCATTGCCAGTGGCATTTGCTAGAACTATGAGGTCCAATCCACCCAGACAAAGATCATATAGCATGGACATAAATTTTCGATTAAATCGAGATAAAAATAATGGATCTTTCAGAGGGAGGTATAATTTTAATAATAGGTCACAACAAGCTCAAAGAGGTTTTCATTCATATGATGATAGATCTATACCTCAACAATCATCTTTCAGACCTAACAGGGATTGGAACAGAGGGGATATAATTTTCAGTCAGGCAGAGGCCAAAGGTCATTCTATAAAAACAATGACAATAATTACAACAACAGAAGTTCTCAACAGAACAATAAATTTCGACAATCTAGAAATCCAGAACGTTCCAATGCAGTTGTGCATCAAATGACAATAATACAGTCCAAAATGCAAATGTTGATTCTCATGCAAATGCATAAAGTGTAGATTTATCCAATAATAATAATTGTTCTGAATGTGATTCTTTGTTTCAGCCAGAGGGAGTTCATAGGCTCCGGTGTGGACACCCTTTACCAGTAATGTCCTTTTATAATGGGACAAGATTAGCGGTGTTTGATAAGGGTTTTGTGAACAACCAGCTTATTTCGGTACTAACGAACACTGTATCCGCCACTGTGGGGGTTCGAAGTTCATTATTGGACCCTGCTGATTACACAGGCGATGAAGTCCAGTGCATTATACTCAGAGGCACAGTGGAATATTATCAAACTGCTGAGGTATTCTTGGATACCCCTTATTTTACAGGCAGGACTCTAGTATTGGAATATCCCTGGGCTTTCTGGCTGCACTAATGATGATATTTTGAGGTTGGAGCAACAACGTTATGTATATACTGCCAGGGTTGATATTACCAGAGCAATGGCTCTTAGACATGTACAGGCACGATCACATGATCGGTCTCAGAGTGACACAGTTTTGAGTAATGATGATGGTGATAATACAAAATTTCTTCCTCCTGTCATTGAGGAAACTCTTGTTGATTTTCAAAATGGTGAGAAATCATCAGATGTCTATTTTGACTCGAGTGAATCACTGGTTGCTGCTGATATGGGACCACCCACATCCATCATGGATGATGTGATACCAACCATTGTTGATGACAATGTTGCTATTGTGGGACCATCCACATCCATCATTGATGATGTGATACCTGGCATTGTTGATGCCGAGGTTAATCCGATGTCGAGTTTGGTTTGGTCGTATATTCTTCAGTCAAAACTGTATATTTGTCTGTTTGTTTTCCTTTTTCCCATTGTCTTTTTACTATATGATTCTTACTTTTCATGTAGAAACTTCATGGATATTAATGTTATTTCAGCTGTTTTCTTTCAGATGCTGACATACGATGATTTTATGTGGTATGTGCTAGTCGCTACATTGGGTAGTGTGGCGGTTTTAACAATTTTTTTTCCTTCAGTTGCTACAGGTCGTGTTACACCATTTACAGAACATAATAACTTCATACTTGTTCCTATGCAGGGACGTGAATGTTTTCTTTCCACTAATCATGTACAGGAGGTCTTGTTTCCCATTGGTACTTATGATGAGGCTATTAATGTTATACAAACAACTTCAACAAACATGGACAAGTCAATTAAAGAAAATAAAACACAACCATCCAAGACAGGGGAAGGTCCTCTCGCAGGGAGGCGTATGATGCAACACAGAGAAAGCCGCA
Organism: Oreohelix idahoensis; assembly: GCA_024509875.1. Taxonomy (NCBI): domain Eukaryota; kingdom Metazoa; phylum Mollusca; class Gastropoda; order Stylommatophora; family Oreohelicidae; genus Oreohelix; species Oreohelix idahoensis. The sequence goes on along the minus strand of JAMPIV010008243.1, from coordinate 247,257 downwards.
AGGAGTCTGTGTTGCTGACTAACCTTCTTTCTTCTAGGAGAACTTCCAGATTTGGCACCTGGAATGTTCAGACATTAAACGAGCAAGGGAAAGTGACACAAGTAGCAGCAGAGATGATAGAATATAAAATCGAGGTTCTGGGACTGTGTGAAACAAAGTGGAAGGGGGTAGACAGGAAGAAATTTATCACAGGTGAATTGGTGCAGTCCTCAGGACATGAAGACGAAAGTTCACACCACAGTGAAGGGGTAGCTCTTATGTTATCTAAAGAAGCACAGAAAGCACTCATTGAATGGGAACCTGTTGGATCCAGAATAATAACAGCTTCTTTTAAAACAGCTAAAAAGAAAATAAATGTAAATGTCATCCAATGTTATGCACCAACTAATGACAAAGAAGAGTCGGTGAAAGAAGCATTTTATACTAGACTACAGGAAATTATGGAAAAAGTAAAAGAAGAGACATCACAATTTTGATGGGTGACATGAATGCAAAGATAGGTACAGTCAACACCGGCTTTAAAGAAGTCATGGGAAAACAGGGGCTAGGAATAATGAATGAAAATGGGGAACTATCCTCAAACTTCTGTGCTTCAAATCAACTGGCTATAGGAGGAAGCATGTTTCCACATAAGAGAATACACAAGGCAACATGGATATCACCAGACCATAGAACAGAAAATCAGATTGATCATATATGCATAAACAAGAAGTTTAGATCATCATTGCAGGATGTAAAGGTATATAGAGGAGCAGATGTGGCATCAGATCACCACCTTCTGATAGCCAAAGTAAAAATGAAACTCAAGAGATATGCAACAATGCAAAATTATAGACAACAATTTAATGTAGGACATCTAAGGAATCAAGAAACAAGAGACAAATTTTCGGTCAAAATATCCAACAAATTCCAAGTGCTCCAACAGCTGGAAGATGCAGAGAATACAGAAGATTATTGGCAGCAAATCAAAACGGTATAAAATGAGACATGTGAAGAAATACTGGGGAAAAGGGAACGACAACAAAAAGCATGGATAACAACAGAAACCATCAATAAGATAAAAGACAGGAAAAACAAGAAAGCAGATTTAAACACAAGCAAAACCAGAAGTTCCAAAGCCAAAGCTCAAAAAGTGTACACAGAAGCAAACAAAGAAGTAAAAAGAAGTATCGAAAGAGACAAGAGGAAGTGTTACCAACAGATTACTGGTGGTAATGAATATAGAGATATATATATATATAGGAAGATATTTATTTGTTTGTATACTTGTTATTTTTGGAAATATTTGGTAATAATATTTTGAGTCTGAGATTAGAACTCTAGTCAAAGGGCGAATACTCATTTTTTGCTTCGAGTGAAAGTAAACATATAGTCACCCCACTTGAATATAGTTGAAAGGTTAACATTAGCGCATGCCCAATGAGACGATTAGTCGTCGTTGGCGCTTCCGTGATGATGGACGGATCTTGAAGGCTGTCGGACAAATGGTAGTCCGAAGTTTTTGGTCATTGTGATTGATTCTGGGGAAGAGAGGAGTTTTCTCTCAGTAGACTATGATGGTCAATACTTCTCCCAGAATATATATATTAGTGTGCTAGTTACTAGTATTTTCTGAACTGAAGGTAAAGAAGGAACATTTTCTAAAACTTTACCTAGGCCTAACGACGCCATAGATGTTATATCATCTATCTATATATTTGATGGATCGTATGTAGACGATTCCTGTACTAGCAGCACTATGAGTTGACATATGTAACATTCCTTATGGGTATGGAAAACCCAAAGACATTAGATGAGCAAATGAACGGAACTTTCATTTGTAGTGAGGATATCTTTTGGATGAACACCGCTCACTGGGACCGGCGCCATTTTGAATCCCACTGTTGGTCTGTTTGAATTGTCAATCAGAGAACGGAGATATCTTATTACCTGATGGCGATACCAAGACCTACATTGTATTGAAGTCTACTCTTTGTTATTTGAGATTGTCAACTTTAAAAGAAAGACCCTGTTGAATTTAAAGCCTAAAAGACTTAGCCTGAAAGACATAGTCAGCAGAGGGTCTGTAAGGGAGCATTGTGATGACCATTATTATTGTTAACTCAAACTGATGCGACTAGTCAGTGGAGGTATGAGATGATAGACTATCATAACTATATATTTGCTCCTATCGTCCGATTATATTTACATGCTATGAGATTGCCAAATTGATGTTGCCACCCATTTGTCAAGTATCCAATGATTTATTGTGTCAACCTTTGACTTCCAGCCGTGAGGGTATGAGTGCATTGTTACCAACTTGTCAACTTCACAGAACCATTCATGCATTCGCGTATTGACACTCATATTTACACTCATTGTCAACACTACATCCTTGTCGGGGGCCTCATTACGTTTCGGGACAAGGTGACCTATATGACCAACTCTGTGCCGGGTTTGAGTTGACCACTTAATCTCATCAAGCCCTTATTAACGTGGTGACCTAAAAAGGAGCTTTATCAGGAAGTATATTGAGGAGTTGGCAAGAGAGGCAGAAGATGCTGCAGCCAAAGAAAATATGAGAGAACTGTATAACAGCACAAAGAAGCTAACGGGGAAATACAAGCAAACAAGTTGCCTCATAAAAGACAAGAATGGAAAACTGCTCAGCAAAATACAAGAGCAAATGAAGAGGTGGACAGAATATGTTGAGGACCTTCTCAATAGACCAGCTCCACAAAACCCCGCGGACATCCAGCCAGGAGAAGAAGAGCTACAAATTAACCGTAAAAGACCAACGAAGGAAGAAATAAAGAAAGCCATAAAGCTTCTAAGAGATGGAAAAGCGTCTGGACCTGATGGCATTCCAGCAGAGGCCATCAAAGCAGATATCGACACGGCTGAAGAGATGTTATATAAATTACTTGGTAAAGTCTGGGAAAAGGAAGAGATACCAGCAGAATGCAAGGAATGATATCTGGTTAAGTTGCCTAAGAAGGGAAATTTACAAGAGTGCACAAATTATAGAAGAACAATTTTCTTTTCAGTGCCAGGAAAAGTATTAAACAGGATTATCCTTGAAAGATTTAAAGAGTCCATAGACTGGAATTCACCACTACACATCGGATTTGTGGACTACGAAAAGGCATTTGACAGTGTAGACAGAGAATCACTTTGGAAAGTGATGAGGCATTATGGAGTTCCCCTGAAGATCATTAATTTAATAAAGAAAACATATGAAGACATGACATGCAGAGTTCTTCATGAAGGACAGCTTACAGAACCGTTTGGGATAAGAACGAGAGTGCGACAGGGATGCCTCTTGTCTCCATTTATTTTCTTACTAGCAATAGACTGGGTTACGAGAACATCGACAACACACAACAGAAATGGAATCCAGTGGACTATGACTAAGCAGTTTGATGATCTGGATTTTGCTGATGACGTGGCTCTTCTGTCCCATAACCGTAATCAGATGCAGGACAAATTGAAAACTTTCGATGAGAGGTCACAGCAATTGGGTCTGAAAATACACAGGGAAAAGACAAAGATAATGAGAAAAAATGCAAGTAATGATAACAGGGTAGAATCGTACACATATCTTGGCAGCAATATAGACAAAGTTGGAGGGAAAGATAGTGATATCAAAATAAGAATACAAAAAGCAAGAGGAGCTTTCATTGCATTGGGAAATATATGGAGATCAAGAGAAATCGGATCCAACACGAAAATAAAAATCTTCAACTCAAATGTGAAGTCAGTCCTATTGTATGGCTCTGATACATGGAGAACAACAAAGACAACTACCAAAAAGCTACAGACTTTTATAAATGGGTTCTTGCGTAGAATAGAGGGATTAAAATGGTATGACAAGGTTACCAACGTGGAACTGATGACAAAAACTAGACAAGTGCCAGTGGAACAAGAGATTAGAAGAAGACGATGGCGATGGATAGAGCACACACTGAGGAAACCTGTTGATAGCATTACAAGGCAGTCCTTGTTTTGGAATCCCCAGGGCAAGAGAAGCAGAGGTAGACCAAGAAGCACATGGAGAAGAGAGCTGGAAGCAGAGATGAAAATGATAAGGAGAACGTGGACAGAACTTGAGATGATGGCACGTGACAGGAGGACTTGGCATGTGTTTGTTGAAGGCCTATGCTCCTTTGGGAGTGGAGGGTTATGAAATGAATTAATGTTATACATTTTCAAGGTCATTCTTATATAGGATGCAAACATCTTGAGACTATACTTTAACTATTTGAATGCTACTTTCTATGCTGCACCTTTGACTTTGTTAGATTTTCTACAGGATAGACTATCTACAGCTACTTTTTTCAGGAGATTTGATTTGTCTAAAGTTATTGGCAAGTCCCCTTGTCGGACAGAGCAAAATCTTATACTGCTTTCGCTACACCTTAGGGATTGTTCCAATTTAATTTTATGTCTTTTGGTCTCGTTAAAGCTCTTGTGACCTTTGTTCGCATTATGAGAAAGATTTTCTCTGATCGTGATGACATAATTACCTATATTGATGACATTTGTCTGTTTCATCAATCTTGGGAAGAACATGTTATTGGAATTCAATCTTTATTGACTACTCTTCGTCTCCATCACCTTACTGCTAGTCCTTCAAAAACTGAAATAGGATTATCTGAAATTTCTTCTCTTGGTCATAAAGTAGGAGGCGGTTTTCTTTAACCTGAAGATTCCACTATCTCTAGGATCTTGAATCTAGAAATTCCTAAGACCAAAAAAAAAAAAAAAAGGTTCTCAGTCTTTTAGGTCTTTTCGAATTCTATAGGAAATTCTTGCCTAACGTTTCAGAAATTATTTCAGTTCTGTCTTTGTTATTGAGAAAGAACTCCCCGAATAAGATTGTTTAGTCCCATTCTTGCAATGTGTCTTTAAATTTTTTTAAAGCTGGCTTTACAACATCACCAATTTTAAGATTTTCTGATACTCGATTTCCTTTTATCTTTAGAGTCGACGCCTCTGGATCGGGAATCGATGGTACACTTATGCAGGAATTCATTCATTGTCTACATCCAATTATGTATGTCAGTTGTAAATTAAAACCCACTGAAAACTGCAAAATTCCGTGATGAGAGGGCTGCCAGAGCATTACTTTCGCTCCAACGCTACGACTATGTTATTCGTGCCATTATGGGCAGTCACAGCGTGGTCGCGGATGTGTTGTCCCGTTGTGTAAAAGACTCACTATCACCTGACAACACGGCAAATACAGGTACCTTGGGAGGTTACAGCTAACCTATTGACTGACTTCGTCACGTGTTGACTGGTGTAACGTTGCACTTTTGGGAACGTTTTTGGCTTACAGTGCTGATGCTGACAGGAATTTCCAGATTTATTGCTGCTCTCCAAGGATGGAATGTACAATGACCAACGCTGAGAACTAACTTAAATATTCTCATCTGCAATTGACGGAAATCTCTCAATGACTCTTTTGACAGTACTTACAGTTATTGATCGGTTCACTCTGCACCTGATGATGATGAATGCTGATATCGTTAATTTCAAGTTGTGCCTCGTTTTACTCAGCGCATTACGTGGATGTCTTGTACCTTATTAACATTGGTCATAGTCGGTTTATGTGCAAAAACACACACATTCATTGATGTTCTAAGGATACCGCGACATTTGGATATTTTGAAAACAAAATCTTGATTTGTGCTATTATTGGACCTGCTTCTAAAGATTAAGGGAATTAACTCAGAGATGCTTCGCATAGTCAAAAGGACTTAACTACTGACATCCTATCGTGCTTTTTGTTGGATAGGAAACATAGGTACTTATCATGAATTTAGAAAGAAACATACGATAATATGGCAGAGAATCATGGACATGAACTTTGTGTTTAATTGGTATTATTTTCGCTGGACGTTAGTTGTGCATTATTTCACTAGAGTGTATAATACTATTACACTACTATTTTTCACTGCAGTGCTTTAGTTAACTGTTAAGCAATTTTAATTCGTGAGATAAGATTCGGTCTTTGATACAAGACATTACCACACTCACACTAATTATTGAGTGAACATTTTGAGGATTCTCAATACTATTATCAATTTGTACCTCACATCAGCATATTCTTACCTAATTGCACACACTATTTCGTTAGGTGCAGGATAACATTTTTTATTGGCACCACGATACAATTGTTCTGACAAGTAATTAACATGTACACATGACTTTACTCTTTTGGTGTACGATGTTGCATTCATTCACTTTACTAATATGATTTTCTGCCTCACGTCATCTATTTTCGCTTTTACATATTTGTTTATTCTTTAATGTTTTGCATTATTTCTGTTGATCAATAAGTTAATTAATTGACAACGGATACTGGACTTGACTGATAGGTGTTATTGGACGGTGTGAGGTATGTGAGTGCATGTAGTGCTACCATCATTTTTATATGTTGAGTACTATTAGTTATGGCGATCTCACACTGCTGTTAAAAAGGAATGTGTCCAATGTAGACTATGGCTTTGGTATTAACCATTGACCACACTTTTTGTGTTAAATTGCCTGCCATAGGGCATAAATCTGGGTGATATGCTAAGTCGTGCTTACAGTAAAATTTGATGTTACCATATTTCACTCTTGTGATGTTATACTAACACCACGGGAACATTGAAAACTGTGTTTCCATTTTTTTTGCGGGTGGGGGTGGGGGAGGGGGAGGGGGGTAACGTTATGATTAAAATTCAAAACGATTGTGTCGATATAATTAGGTAGCTCGACGGGGCACCTTGTATGTTTATTTTATACGGAGTTATTTATTAATAGAGGAAGTAACGTCATGCCTCTAAGGGGTATTTCTTCTTCTTTGATCCTTAGCCGCCGACAGTCAAAGCAGTCAGTGGCCATTACGCCTGGTGGCGTCTTGTAGGGCATCAACAAATTTATTCCACTTTGCTCGGTCGGCGGCCATCCTTCGTACAGTGCCCCAACTCTGGTTCATTATTTGCATCTCAGCCTCCACAGTCCTCCGCCAAGTTGTTTTTGGTCGGCCTCTCTTTCGTTTTCCTTCAGGGGTCCATAGCATAGCTGTTCTTGTGATGGCATCGGAGTCTCTTCTGAGGACATGGCCAACCCAGCTCCAGCGTTTGCCAGCTATGATGGTGTGCATGTCCTCTTGCTTGCTCCGAGTAAGCAGATCTTGGTTGGTGATGGTATTCGGCCAAAAGATTCGGAGAATTTTTCTTAGGCATGTTGTGTGAAAAGAGGACAATTTCGACATTTCCTTCTCTGTAACTCTCCAGCTCTCCGCGCCATAGAGAAGCACAGAAAGCACACAGCTCTGATATAATCCTAATTTTGTGCTTGTGCTGTACTGAGAGGACTTCCAGATGTTGTTTAGACTAGAAAAGGCTGTTCTTGATTTGTTCATTCTGTTGTTGATGTCTTTGCTTGCTCCGCCGTCTGGTGTTACTATGCATCCTAGGTATGTGAAGGTATCTGTCTGTTCCAGTTGCTGATTCCTTACTGATATGGGCTCAGGGTTGCTCACATTGAGCGTCATGACCTCTGTCTTCTTTAGGTTGATGTTCAAGCCCACCTGCTGGCAATACTTATTAAGTCTATCCGTTTTTTCCTGGATGTGTTGATGTGAATGTGCTGGCAGTGCAATGTCATCTGCATATTCCAGATCTTCCAATGTAGAAAATGTAGTCCATCTTATTCCTCTTGGATTGCCCTCTGTTGTCTGGCACATCACCCAGTCTATGACTGTTAAAAATAGAGTGGTTGATAAGGGGCATCCCTGTCGTACTCCTGTCTTTACTTCAAATGTTAGGTTGCTCTGCCCAATGCTGCACGTAAAATTGGCATAAAGGCTTTTTTTTGATTGACACTATGCAGCTTGGAATTCCATAAGCCCTCAGTATTTTCCATAAACTGTCCCTATGTATACTGCCAAAGCCTTTTCAAAATCAACGAAATTAATGTACAACTGTCTTTGCGATTCTGAGCACTGCTCTATAATGTTCCTGAGGGTAAATATATGATCTACACATCTTCTGTTCTGTCTAAATCCTGCTTGTTCTTTCCTCAGTTTGTGGTCTACTGCTTTTGAGATTCTCTGTATAATTATCCTGCCTAGTATTTTGCTGGGAACTGAGAGAAGAGTTATTCCTCTCCAATTATTGCAGTCTGCAAGATCTCCCTTCTTGAGCAATTTGACAATTATTCCTTTTCTCCACTCTGTTGATGTTGTCCCTGTTTTCCAGTCTTTTGCAAATAGTGGTTCTAATAGTTCTGCTGCTAGCTCTGGGTCTGTCTTAAATAGCTCTGCATTTAAGTTATCATGACCAGGAGCTTTTCCATTCTTTAACCCTTTGATTGCTGTGATGATTTCTTCTTTTCGTGGGATGTCTGTATTAACATCTAGATCATTTTCAGCCTCAGGAACATTCAATTGTGTCTCTGGTGGTTCCTTATTCAGAGTTCTCTGAAATGCTCTGCCCATTTTGTTTCCTGTCCTTCTACTGTTGTGATGAGATTTCCTTGCTTATCTCTTACTAATGTAATATAGTTTGCACCTCGTTTTCCACTGATGATTTTAGTTATTTTGTACACTGTGCTTTGTTCATTTCTCAGTGCTGCCTCTTCTGCCTGTCTTGCAAGGTCATCCAGAAATGTCCTTTTGTCAGCACGGGTTTGACGTTTAACTTCCTTGTCCAGCTGACTGTACTGTTCACTATATATTGCCTTTAATCTGGGAGACTTAGCTTCTGTTTTCTTTCTTTTCATTTCCTTTCTCTTCGCTATGGTGTTTAGGTGTATTTGGCAGACTTGAAATTAAGAGCAGAAGAAAGGAAATCGTCTGCAAGAAGAGATGCGGCTTGTATTCTGAAGTAAGCGGACGCATGTGTTTTGATCTACTGCAGTATTTTGTGTTTTTCCTGAATTATTTGATCTCCAGGACACCAAGATACTTGGGTGAGGTGTCCCTGGCTTTTTCTAGTAAGGAAATGTGTGTTTTTACATAAGGATGTCCAATTGACAATATTAAATAAAATTTGGAACGAGAGAAAATGACCAGCGTTTCATATATAACGGACAGGACGAAACTGTAATACTGCATTTGCCTTTGGGCCTACATAAGTAAATTTGGAGCTGTTTTGTAGAAATATAATAAACTGTATTTGTGCATAACTGTGAGAAATGTGTTGGTCCGCTCAATACAGTTATACATACTAAGTGTTGTTGGACAACCCCTAATTTACTTTGGCCACGGAGACTCTCTCCAAAACAATAGACAGAACGACACGAATCACTACCATTAATCATAATGTGGTCTATCTGGTTTCTGTCACGACCATTTAGTGATTCCCATGTTAATTTTTGAATTTCTTTGTGTGGGAAAAGTGTTTCTCAAATGACCAGGTTGTTAATGCTACAGAAACTTATTAATTTATCCTCGTTTTCGTTTGCTGTTCCGCTGCCGCATTTTCCCATTACTCTCATTATATGTATTGTGTGTTCCAACTTTCGCATTGAGGTATCCCATTACTACGATAAGATCATATCTAGGCGTGTCTTCCATTACATTTTGCAGTTGTTGATAGAATTCATCCTTGACCTCTTCATCGCTGTCATTCATTCATGCGTAGCATTGTATTATTGTAGTGTTGGTGAATCTCCCTCTCAATCTTATTCTTATCAGTCTGTTGTTGATGGGTTTCCATTCCAGTAATGTCCTTTCTATTCCTTTCTGTGGAATAATGGCTACACCTTCATTGAGATGTCCATCCTCTCTTCCAGAGTAAAGTACTGTTTCTCCTGTTGCTGTTTTAACTTTTTCTGTCCTTGTCCATCTGCTCTCGCTTATCCCTAGAATGTGTAATCTATAGTTTCTCATTTCTGCTGTGATCTATTTTAGTTTACCCGTCTCGTTCATTGTTCTGACATTGCAAAATCCTATTCTTGTTTCACGTTTTGCGGTCAGGACGTTAGTTTTCGTGTCAGTGGCTTCCTTTCGGCTTTCACCACTGACAGTCATACGAGCCTCAGACTCCGGATGTCCATCCCGCAGCAAAGTGTGTTAATTTGTTGTCGTTCCCTTAACTTCGTTTCTTTTTACATAGACAGGGGTGTCAGCTTTATGCTAAAACCCCCAACCTGGAGGAACAGGGTGTCTACTTTAGTCTGACCCCTGAACGCGCAAACCTGTCCAGCTTGGTAGAACCTTCCAAGAGTAAAAACTCCCGCTGGCTTAGCTCTTGGGGTAATCAGGGTACGCAAGCCGCCATCCCTCGACAAGGGTATTGACACTAGCAATGGCAGTGTTGAGTATATAGTTATCTAAAAAATGTAACGGTCAAAACAAGGGTTGGCCCATTGCTCATGCATTTTTATGAAAATGTCTAATGTGATTAGTAATAAATGTGTACTATATCTGTACACCATGAGGTGAGGTACTTTCTTATAGACGTAATAATTGGCCATTGTTCGTGTTGAACAGAATCACTTCCGGACTAACCTCTATCAGAATGTTTCAGTTAGTAACACGAAAATGTGGATATTGCAAGACTTATTACTATCGATAACTATTCATTAGCAGTTAGGCACCACTTCAATACCTGCGGCCTATCATCAACGACAAACTCTCTCTGGACACAGACATGGACAGCCAGGTTGTTGCAGCCATCTTTGCCCGCTTCACAAAGCGTATTTATGTATGAATAAAGGCACTGGACTAGGCCTCTTACACGTGTTCTTTTGGGGTCGTTAATTTAAGAAGTTCCCTCTTTGACTTTGTGTGTTTCAGTTTCCTCAGATATTCCGGGTTTCCTTATTTAAAACGATAGATATTTCCTAGGCTGTTTTGTAAGTCCTGATAAATACTCCAAAAATAAGGTGTCCGGTCTGATAGATGAAAATTCTGAATTCTAATTACTGGCAAGTCTGGTGTCTTGGCAAGTGTGAATCTCACAGTGAAATTACACTGAAACGTGTCAGGTTATATTGCCTGTAACCCCCCCCCGCATCTTTTTGTTATGCTGTTGAGCAAAAGCGCCAATCGTTTCAAACATAAATGTGCCGTGGAGAAATTTCAAATCGTTCCGACAAGGGAAAATTTCTGCGCTTGATGCAAAGGTCACGTTTTTCTTATATGGCAGTCATGACATTCAAACATATTCTTCAATGATTACATATAACTTCTTACATCTATCAGGTTGGGGGTCGGAGTGGCTAAGAAGTATGGCATCCGCCTCGTATTCAAGAGGTACCGGGTTCGAATCTCAGTTATGGGGATTATAATTTATGGACATATTTTTTTCAGAACCAGTGGTCTTAATTATGTTATACTACCCCCCCCCCCTCCCCGGTCTCATGGGTAATGAAATCGGATGCCTAGCCTTCTCGGATAAGGGCGAAAAAATAGGAGGTCTCGTGTGCAAGTTGCGCACGTTAAAAATCCAACGGCTGTTGGAAAATCGTAAAGAGTAGGCAATAAGGCAAAATTTAAATATTAGGTAACCTACCCACCACAACAATGTTTACAAATGTGGGATTCCTATACAGTATATACACACATTGGGATTCTCGCCGGTGCTACGGAGTTCGTGCACTGCGCTGAGATTCCCCTTGTGTGATTTAAGGGAGGAGATCAGAGCACTGATGGCATTGTCCGTGTGCAATGAAGATAGTCCTTAAAAACCAAACCAAACCAAAAACATCTATCAGGAAATATTACAACATTTCCGCTCAGGTTCGTCTGTCATCTCACCATGTCGATACTTGACCGGCGCTCCAAACTGACAATGAAGACCCAAGCTGCATTATATAATGCCTGCGTCGCCAGCATTCTTCTATATGACAGCGAGACATGGACAACTTATGTTAAGCATGAAAGAAGGTTAATATCTTCCATCTTTGGTATTTCCTGGAAGGACAAAGTGACAAATGTCGAGGTTCAGTAACGTGCTGGCCTTCAAAACATTTATACACTGCGTATACAGCGATAAATACGCTGGCTTGGTCATGTCCGCCCCATGGATGATTGTTGCATCCCCAAAGATATTGTTCATTGTCACGTAGGTCTTTATATCATTAAATTGCCTACATCTTCTTCCTATTCTCTCACCCGCATCCTTTATTTTATTATCTTTCCTTACTTGTTTTTTTCCTGTATTTTTCGCATCACTCGTTTGCGAAAAATATTTTCTTCAGTATTCTCAAACTTTACCTTGTGTTTTTCTCATACTGGGATACGTAATTCTATTACGTAGATGTCAGAGGACGAAACTGTGAATGTGCTTCATACTTAAAAATAGGGCCGACTTATCGTCTGCAAATTTCACCTGTCAAAGGCGTTTTCCCAAGCTGAATTTCTCGGCGAAGTGTAAAATCGCTACCTGACACGGCACTCACTGTTGGTCATTCTAAACGTAGATGCTAAAACTGCCAACACGCTTTCGCCCAGCGCAGACGGTTGTCTGAGATTTGCAACTGACACGCGCTTTTCCCGGTCAGTTTGTTAACGAAGGTGCGAAATCGCACCGGTGACAGTTACGACATGCTTCTAAGTGAAACGTAGGTGTTATGAGAAGGGGAGAGATCAGGGTTGGGGAAATAGTTCATCCTTTGTCTGTTTCAGATATTAAACCTAGTTTGAAACTTTATTTTCATTCTTTCTCAATAAATCGCAGTAGACAGGTGGTTCGCGAAGAGTAGAGCTGTATAAGCGAAGTTTCTTAGTTTGTTGCGACAATTTGTCGAACTTCTAGACTTCCATAAATATAAGCGTATAATTCTTAATTGTGCGATATCCTGTAGTGCTGTGTTTGAGTGAAGCGGTGGTACCCAACTTGCCAGCGTTTAATAAGAGTTTCATATTTGTGAAGAAATAGACAGTCCTTATTTTGAACCACGTGGGTTTCTCAAGTAACACTGGTCTGTCAGTGCAAATGCCAACAGAGTTAGACAGAAATACTAAATCCCACAAACGGGTTTCAAAGACTGTAATGATCAATACGGGGCCTTTGCGCCAGATCTTAAATTCTTTCATAAACTCTACGTAAATGTTCTGCCTGGCGGCGTGAATATTACAAGAAATAACATTAACATTGTCCGACTAGATTATTTTGTGGACCAGTCTGTGGTGTGACCAAAGTAAATCCTATCCTGAAAATAGACACCGATCTGACATTCCTTAAATTCTAGAAACCAAAGCTAATGACATTGTGCACTGCTAACTGTCGTGCCTGGACAAAATTTATGTGATTTAATCAGACATTCGAAAAATAAGAACACCCAAGGAAATCGTTCCCTGAGATAGAGAGTTCAGTACGTCTTTTGGAACTGGGGATTTCTTGGTCGATGACTGCATTTTCGGGTCTGTGTGAAGGTCCTAGAATTATTATGTTCCCAGAGGCAACGAGCAAAGTTGTGAGTATATATGTGAGAGCATAGCCATGGCTGAATGAATGAGGGTACACAGGTCTGAGTGTTATTTTACCGGTGTATTATTGTCACCCATTTGCTATCCTAAATTTTTAAATCTGCAGAATTTGTTACAAATGCTAGAGTTTCTTTTTTCTTAGGCTAAATCAGATTATCCAACTCTGTTCATACATTTACGAGAAAGAAAGAAACCTCTTAGACTCAACCCTATGTATCTATAACTCTTTGGGCCATCATCTGTTCTCTTAACGGGGCTGTGGGCTAAACCTAGAGTAAGATTCTAACGGGCTATCATCCTTGTAGCATTTTTTTTTCTTAAATTTTATGACTATTTGTATGTTTTTCCTTGATGTATTTCTTTGGTGTTGTGAGAAGATTTTTTTAAATGATAATAATAAAAATCTCTATTGAACTAATCAGTGCGTTGGTCAGCTCGTTCTAAATATATATATATATATATATATATATATATATATATATATATATATATATATATATATATATATACATTGTTATAGATTTCCCACGTCTGTGTGTTTAACTGTCGTCACGTGCATGTGCGTGCCCGTGATTAGATAGAAATATATGTAATATATATATCTGTGTTTAGACTGTCTGACTACTTTAGATCTGTCGTAGAAGATAGGTGAGAGAGAGAGAAGATTTTCCGCTCTCAGGGACAGCATCTATCACTATTCTACCACCTCACTCGTGGAAGTCTATGTTTTTTTATTTCCATCTCTCACTGTGACTAACACTCATTCCAACCTATTCAGAAGGGACCAACCCAAGTCTTAATTCTCCTATCTAAAATCTACGACATTCATGGACAAATGGCAGATGGCAAAAGAACAATCGGGTTACAGCAGCTGAAGTTCAAAGATGTGTGCAAGAGAGACATAAAGGCACTTGCCATAAATACAGCAACCTGGAAGGATGAAGCTGCCGATCGCACCAAGTGGTTTGATCCTTATTGCACCACTTCAGAACACGCAGAAGAGAAAAAAACAAGGCGAAAGGATTACTAGGCCAAAAAAAAAACAACAACAAAAAAACTGTTGAGCGGTATCACCTTAGGTGTGCGTTACCATAGTAGTGATTTATTACTGAATATATATAGGTCCTCGAAGATAACTTTATTAAGTTATTAAATCTGCCACCAGAAAAATGCCTATCACATTTTTTCTTAATATTAACCTCTGCATCAATCCTTAAGATTTATTATTCCTTGGTATTAGTGAGTAGTTGTTATAGTGAGCGCATATCTCATCAGTGAATTAATTAAAATAAATGTCCTCTGCTGTAACCGAATACTGACTCCAGGCTGTTTTTCTCTGTCTATTTCTTCTACCCTACATTAGATCAGGTGTCAGTGAGCACCTGTCACCTTTCTCTTGTCTCTCTTAGTTAGCCACTTTAATTCCCTTCAGTGCACTTCTTTCATTATAATTATTGTTTCCTTCCTTGATTCTGCTAATAATTTGTTGACCCTTTTTTCTTTAATTTATCAAATTGAATTATTGCAGGGCAGACATGTAAAACATTTATACAACCTCATAAAAATATCGCCGTGTTTTCGTCCCAGTAGCAATTATATTATGGGCAAACACGAAATGCAATTACACTAGCTGCTTTTTCATCTCCTGCAAGCTTTATGACTTTCCATATTTTTTCCTTATCTAGTTTTCCACAGTAAGTGTGTAATTACTTTGCTGCTAGCTGGATGTCTGGGAGATTTTGTGGAGTGCGGTGATGGGATATTTACAAACTGTTCGAAGCTCTTTTATACTTTATACTGCTAAGCAAGGTTCCAGGCTTGCACTTGATGCAACCCATTATTTGCTTATATTCTTGTATTTCGTTGTTAGATTATCTCACCGCAATCAAACCGTCACAATAATACGAGTATTCTTATTCTTCTTTCTCTTTCTTCTTCGAACAGTTTTAGAATCTACTTGAATACGTATTTAAATAGTTATCAGCCTGAGGTTGTTGATATTTGCCTAGAATTTGTTCAGGAATGGTCAGAATAACGTCATACGTGATTTGCCTGTTCTCTATATGGCCTAGGGGATGCTTATAACAGTGTAGACTTTGCAACCATAATAGACTGTATAATGGCATGTGGTGTAAACACTTGCATAACTAGGTGGATAGCAGCTGCTTTAATGGAGAGATAAGTGGCATTTCGCTTGGAATCTTGAACATCAGAACCAATGCGCATTTGCCCGGGACTGCCCAAGGGTTCTCCACTATCACCAGTGCTGTTTAACATCTACACAGCAAAAGAAGCGCAGTTCAACCAACAGGACATGGACGAACTTAACTTTCGCAGATGACATACTCATGTACAGAACTGGCTCAGACAGACAAGAAATGGTCCAAGGCATACATGCCTGTGTGATGTGGTGCTATTTGAACAACTCCTAGTGAAAGCAGACATTCCAGACATCACTTTCAATGGGCAGAACATTGAAAGGCAAGATAGGCTAAAGTATCTAGGAGTAATGTTTGATCGTGGGCTATCATTCAAGAATTGAGTCGAACTGATCATACAGAAGTGCAAGCGAGGACTGGCAGCCTTAAAAACAATGGCTGCTATGCGCTTGGAACAGACACTATTGTTTCTCCCGTATCATCAGCTCGTGATTTCAGTATTCGAGTAAGGGCCATGAATACTCACGATGTCAGTGTCACACTGTGAACGACTGAAACGCATTCGAAATGAAGGGATGCGACTAATTTTGGGCTGTACGCATAATACCCCTATTGTGACAATGAGATACATGCTCGGATTGTTGTCGATTTGTTCCAGATTAGCGATGGCCCAGACAAAAGCATATATGCGGGTAACCACCGACAAAAAACATCCCCTACTTGAGAATGTAGCTGAGACCAAAGGAGCATGAATCAGGAGAGGGATGTCATGGATGGCACAGGGAGAGGCTACGATTGGTCAAGTGACCAGGGTTGAAAATGTATCCAAAGGGGAAGAGTGGAGTAAGTCAGAGGAGAACTGGATAAACTACCAGTAGGTCATCATTAGCCATGGTAGAGAGTGCAGATCTTGAGGCAATGGAAAAGCAGAGCTGGAGATTAATCAGCTGATAGGTGATCATGCTGGGGGATGATGACGTCATTGTGTACACTGTTGGGTCTGTGGTGCGTGGTGAAAAATCAGGATGGGGCTTTTCTGCAAGAATAAAGGGAAGGATCGTCGCTGAACAGAGTGGAGCCTACATGACAACAACCTCCAGCATGAGAATGGAGATAAAGGCAATTACTGCATCAGTCAGGTGGCTGTCTGAAACTCCATCAACTAGGGCAGTTATATTGTCAGACTCTCAAGCCATGCTTAGGAAAGTTCAGAATGGATGGCTGCGGCAGGAATAGAAAACATCAATAGAATGCTCAAGTCTTGAAGAACTGGTGTAGATCTACTGTCCTGGTCATGCAGGGGTACGTGGACATGAGAGAGCAGCTGACAGACTGGCCTCGAGAGTACCCATTGTGGGGACACTGACGTGGATAAGGGAGAGACATTAAGGGCTATTAATGATCGCCTGCTGGATAATGACACTGCAATGGATGAATCAACAAGGCTGAGGTTGTTAGAGTTTGGCATCAAACGTGGGACTAGCAGAAATGGACGTGAGAGAGGATGCATCCGTCGTATGTACAACTAGTGTGCTACAGGTACAAATTAAAACTCATACTCTTCGACATTTGCTGAGGGAGACTGGGCACCTATTGGTTTGCCCGAAGTGCAGTGAGGTCTATTCTGATTAACAATAACAATAAATGGTCGGGACTTTTTGCAGCAGAATAATATAGCCTTGAACAACAACACTCAATAATAATATAGCCTTGAACAACAACACTCAATAATAAAAGTAAATATTTGGATAATAGTTATTAAGGAATAATAATAATAATAATAATAATAATAATCATCGCCCCTTTAGTCATAACTGACTATGGGAATGCGCTTCTAAGGTGACAGCCTCAGCTGCTTATTTTCCTGGTGTTACTTTCAACGTTTTCTCCTCTCTTCTGCTTCCCATGAGAGCTTCTTAAGGAATTTTTATTAAGGAATAAAAAGAAACTTTTCAAATTCAGAAAGTAATCTTTACTGACGTTAATTGTTCCTCATAGAAGATTACAACGTGTACAAACAGACGATCTACAGTTGTTATATAAACTAAGGGCTAGAGACAAAACCTTTACTTACCTTGTCGTTATAAGGACATGTCGTTGTTATTTCGGCCACTGAAAAACAGAGTGGGCTGACAACCATGAAAACGAGAAGATATCTGGTCGAGGTCATCTTCTTGTCTTTACCCGATAACATATTAAGTACCCCTGCCAGTTTGTTTTCAATATTGTCAAAATCTGCAAAGATAATTTGCTGTAAAAAACTTGTTTGATTTATGAAAGAAAATTATGCTATCTAATTTCTTCTTTCTCTTCTTGTATAGTTTGCGGTCCCTGGGTGTATGAGGCCTACTCTGCAGTTAACCTGTCAGAAGGAATGCCACTCAAAAGTGTGTTTATGTTGTGGTCGTTTTTGTACCTGTTTATTTTACGTGACGAGATTACTGAACTCACGCACAACCTCATTGTAGCAGCCTCATTAAGACATACCTTACAAAGCACAAGACCGTTGTTACCTTTGTCTCCTCTGATCGCCGCTCTCCCCGATCATAAACATCCCGGAAAACCAGCTCATTTTTACGGGTATAATTTAAAACTCATCATTTTCTGGAAATCCAATCCTCGACAGGTGTAGGTTTGTATATCTCTCCACAACATTAATTTGTACAGACCAACGTTCTTCTAAAAATACAGCATTGGTTGTTCCATTTTCTCTAATGAATATTTTTTTTTATTAATTTCAATTGTGAAAAGTCTGCATTACTCGTGGTAATTATTAAGTATATATATATATATATATATATATATATATATATATATATATATATATATTTGACTTTCAAAGATAAGTGAATTTTGTTAACTGAAGCGCTGTGGTGATAAACCTAAGGACTACTGAAAAGGACTATTAGCATCTATCAGCTAGCCTAAAGTAGCCTTAAAAATGACTAGTTCTTAAAAGGATTGCTAGCCAGATGATAGTTTATAGATACTAAGTCCTAAAAAAAAGAATAAGATTATCTATCTGCTAGCGTATTAAATAGGAACGTTTCAGCAAGTAAAAAATGGTGTCAGGCAGGAATGTGTGCTGTCACCGTCTCTGTTCAATCTGTACAGTGAACATATATGGGGTCTCTAGAGGACATGCCAGGAATATCATTCTGCGGACATAATATAAACCACTTGAGATATGATGATCATACAGACTTAATAGCAAAAAGTAAAAATGAACTGCAGGAAATGTTAGATACAATAGTGATCATCATCATCATGTGACGTATTCTTTCCAGAACGTTGTCTCCATTACAGCTGCTCTGAACGCATCACGATTCTGGGCAAGTCGACCTGCATCAGCCAAAGACAAGTTCAGACTCTCTGTGATGTCCTGGGTCCACCGTCGTCTAGGTCGACCCCTTCCCCTTACAATAGTGATAGACAGTGAAAATAAAGGCCTTAGCCTTAATAGCAAAACGACATAAGTAATGGTCGTCTTAAAGAAAAGGGCTTCCCCAAAATGCACTATGAAAGTAAATGGAACCGTTTTAAAATAAGTCAATAAATTCAAATACGTAGGCACATTAATAACAACTGATGGAAGATGCATCTCAGAAGTGAAGAGCAGAATAGCTCAGACAAAAGCAGCATTGTATAGAATGTAGAGTATTTTATGCAACAATTCTTTGTCATTGGAAGACAGAAAGAGAGTTCTTCATTGTTATATAGAACCAATCCGGACATATGGGAGTGGGTCATGGACAATTAGTAAATACATAGGGAAAGCACTAGAGGCCACAGAGATGTGATTTTACAGAAGAAAGTTAAAAATACTTTGGACAGCCAAAAAGAGTAATGAGGATGTCCTGAAAGAGGCCAATGAACAAGTTAGAAAGAAGCAATCCACTTTTTTGGGCATGCTATGAGAAGAGGAAAGCTGGAATATATCGTAACAACATTTAAGATAGAAGGAAAAAAGATAGATGAAGACAAATAGAGCACATACTGGACACTTTAATATCGTGGCATGGACAGAAGTTAACAGCAGAATTGATAAATTGTAGTGGAGACTAGGAGTTGTGGAGAGATTACAATCTCCTCCGCCCCTAGGCACTGTCACGAAAGGGTTTCTTTATATTAAAGAATAAGATTATCCTGGAAAAAAAGCTGTATCATGTGATACCAGGATAGTGCCAAGTAAGAGAATGGTTAGAAGAAATACCCTCTTTTCTGAAAGAATAAGGGTGTATTGACATCAAAAGTTAGGATCAGCTGTATAAACCTCCAGGTGTGATGAGAGTGAATGTCCTGAAAGTCTATTTGCTCCCTTTCAAGATCCGCCTAAGTAAGATATTATGTATTATTATTTGATGATGTTGGCTAATTTTGCAAGGGGTGTTAATTTATGATCTATCTCTATAACTATAATATGTATTAAACAAAACTTGTAACTCAATGTAAACAATGTCAGCAAGTCTGATAGTACATATTTTACAATTTTATTTAACCTATATCGGTTCTCTTTTCGGTTAGGTAATTTAAAGAAATTCAAAGTTATTTACAGCATAAAATAAATAAACATAGAAACTTTAATCATCTAACAGAATCCTGTCTTAAAAGTTCTATTTTCTCTACACTGATTAATTATTATAATTCACTATAGTTTGTCACTAAGTTAAACTGTGAAGGTAGTAATAGATACATTCTGTCCATAAGAAATCATCCTTTACTGTGTTTTTATTTCTGTTTATATTTTATGTTATATACTGAATGGGCTGATCAGTTGGCTATATATCGTCACTTATCTGGTGGTTGTCGAATTCAAACTCCTCCCGCCATAGACTAACACGTCTGTGAAATTTCAGGCAGTGGAACAGGGGTGGCTGGCTACAATGACTTCACGAGCACTTGCACCTCAGAGTCCAACAGAGTTAGATGATTCAGATTCTTCTAGTAGTTTGCAGGATAAAACCTGGGATACAAATAATCACAACCCCTTTATGGTCCAGCACTATTCTGTCCTTACATACAATGGACATAACACACAGTGTCAGACATTGTGATAACATATGCACAGGACAATTTACCTCACCACCAATCACAGCCAGTTCATTGTGACTACAATTTCCTTATAAATCCTAAGTTAAAGTTCTTTGTCCGTAATCTGCTTCCATACAATGATTTGGTGTAGTATAAAAGTACTAAGTAATATCTTGATCGATTCATTACAACAATTCCTGTTAATCCTTCCTTAGGTTCCTGATAAATGTCATTCCTGTAAGAAATACTCTTTCAAATACATTATCAAACTTACAGTCGTATTTTTTTGCCATCATTCTCAGTTATTTTACACTTTTCACAATGCTGGCTTTCATCTCTAAAAGTCAAGGCATGCTTGCGTTTAGTGTTTCTTTTGGTCTTCCTTTTTTCCGCTTACCCTCAGGAACCCAAGTGAGCGCCTGTAGTGGTATTCTGTTGTTTTGCATTCGTAGGACATGACCGATATATGACCATCGTCTTTTCCTTATATAGTCGGAGACATATTTCTGCCTAGAGTCTTCTCTTATTTGTCGATTAGTCTTGAATTCTTTCCAACTGATGTTCATGAGTTTTCTAAGACATTTGTTCTCGAATGTATTCAGCTTGTTCTCCAATGATTTTGTTATTTTCCAACTCACAGCCGTATGTTAACACTGAGATAACATTTGAATTAAACAGACGAAGCTTGGTATGTATATTCAATGATCGTAATTTCCAAATGTTAGATAATCTATTGAAGGCGCTAGCTGCCAAAGCAATTCTAGTATGGATTTCTCTTGTTGTGTCACCATCCTGAGTCATTTTACTGCCTAAATAATTGAAACTTTCAACTTTCTGTAGTTTTTCCCCGTTCAAGATGATATCAAAGGTCTCGTTAGAAAAGTTCATAGCTTTAGTTTTAGAGGCATTTATTTGGAGACCAATTTTAACCGAGAGATGACACAAATTATTTATTGCTTCTTGGGATTGTCTTGGTGTTGAACTTAAGAATGCTACATCATCTGCGAAATCCAGGTCCCCCAGGAATTTTCCATTTGTCCATTTTATACCCAATTGTTCATTGTGGGTATAGTTTCTCATAACCCAATCAATAGCTATTCCAAAAAGTAGTGGTGACATAATACAGCCTTGTTTCACCCCTGTTTCTACTGTAAACCATTCTGTATTCCCTTTATTTGTTCTAACACAACATCTTGCATTGTCATATAGCGCTTTGATTATATTCACATATTTTGTTGGAAAACCATAGATTGTAAGTATCTTCCACAATGATGGGCGGTGTAGACTATCAAAGGCTTTTTGAAAATCGACGAAGGTGATAATAAGTGGCGATTGCCTTTCCACTGATTCTTCTATAATTGTTCTTAGTGTGAATATTTGATCAATACATGATCGTTTCGGCCTGAAACCCGCTTGTTCTTCTCTGATCTTTTCGTCAGCATGCAATTTAAGTCTTTCTAACATCATGCAACATAATAATTTTCCAGGTACTGATAATAGAGATATACCACGCCAGTTATTACAGTCTGATAGATCACCTTTCTTCGGTAACTTTACAATAATACTGTCTTTCCATTGTTGTGGTGGTTGTTCTTCTCTCCATACTTCATTTATAATATCTAAAATTCTCAAGAGGTTGTTGTCATTAACTGCTTTAATCATTTCCCCTGAAATTTCGTCAACTCCAGCAGCTTTAAAATTTTTTAATCTTTTAACGGCTTGTTTGATCTCGTCCAGCGTGAATTCATCGCAAGTTATTGGCAAAGTGGTTGTGGATGTTTCATTATTAAAATCAGGTGTTACTGTTGGTGGTGGTCTGTTTAGCACCTCCATGAAGTGCTCAGCCCATCTCTTCATTTGTTCTTTTTCTGTTGGTATTGAATTCCCTAATTTACCTTTAACAGGTGTTTCCATAGCAGTAGGCTGGTGACATAGTTGTTTTGTAATTTGATAAAGGCACCTACTATTACCAGTCTTGCAGCATTTTCAGCTTCTACGGCCAGTTCATTGATGAAATGTCTTTTATCTCTTCGAGTTTTTGTCTTCACTTCTTTATTTAACAAGTTATAAGTTAGTTTGCAAGATTCAACTGCATTATGTGTACTTGCCGCTAGTAGTTTAAGTTTTGCTGTTTTCCTTTCTTGTATTTTATCCCAAGTATCTTCTCTCATCCATTTTTTCTTTTTATGTACTAGGTATCCGGTGGTCGCTACAGCTGCTTCTGTCATTGCTGTTCTCAGTTGTTCCCATTTAGTATCGATTGTCTTGGTGGTGATATCGTTGTCAATTTTGCCTAAAGCATCGAAATAGTTGTTCATTTTGACATTATATTCCTTCTTTATATCATTTGATTGCAGTCTGTGTACATCTATTCTTCTATTTTTATTCGGTTGGTATAACTTCTTCAGTTTAATTCTCATTTTAGCTATTACAGACATGATATAATAGATACAACATGGCATATAGGAGAATCATTAGAATTTACATAAAGTGTTGAAGACGTCTCAAGTAGTTATATGTGGGTGTTTTTACATCCAACCTTCGTGTTACACATACATAAAAATTTTTTAAGCTTTCTAAAAGACATTGGCATATAATGATATGATATAGGCTAACCTGCCAAAAAATGAGAATTATTGAAATTTACAAAATGTGTGTGGAATACCATTCAAGTTGAGCAATATGGTTGTTTTTACATGGGGGTTTTATCAGAATTTCTGTTTGCCATAAAAAAAACTTTGACAGCTAGTAGAGTGAGATATTAAATATAGCATCAAATACAATAGTCGTTTGGTATAGTAGACAGAGCACAATTGAGATTAGACGGTGGGGAAAACATTTCAGCAATTTAAAATGGGTGTGTTTTTTACATCGAAGTTTCCATATTCTGTAAGAACCTATAATTGCACTGATACTGACATATTTACATAAAACCTTTGCTTCAAATTTCCGCAACCCTAGCGACATTAATCCACTCACACACTTTGCATGCACATGACCCAAACTACCAATTATCAGTAAGATTATATGCGTACGATAGCCTAGTTCGTTAATTTCTGCAGCCAATGGATAGTACTTATCAAATTTATGTTGGTAACATTTATCTAAATGGGCATCATATGGTATTGCTGCCTCTACTATAAAAGCTGTTTTGTTCTGTCGATTGATTATCGTTAAATCAGGTTTTACGGCATGTGTCTTAAATGAGGTGTTACTGCTGCCGAAAAGTGATGGTTTAACTATTATCTCTTTATTTATTGTTATGTCACTCTTATTATTGTATGAGGATTTCAGTTTCTCATAAATAATGTCTACAGCTCTATTGTGCCTTTGTTGGTATAATGTTTGAAATTTGGTACATCCATTCAATAAATGTGACACTGTTTCGTATGGGTGGTTACATATTTTGCACATTTTCGTGTATGTCTGTGGGTAGTATAGATGTAAAAGACTTTCGCATTCCAGCAACTGTAACCTCGATCTCACAGCAAATGAAAGTATTTTATCACTTAATTTAACATTAGATAGAAAACTAGATGACAATGAATGGTTTACACATTTCATTTCGCGCACTATTCTCCCTTGTGATGATTTACTTTTTAGTTCACTTAGAATTAGGTTAAGTTTATGTGATTTAAATCCAGAATAAAAAGCATTTGCTGACTTGTATGTTACATCACATCTTCATCTACATCTAAATACATAATGGCATACATACATACATTTCACACTCATACATACTACATACATACTTCATACATTCATACAAAATGATACATACATTCACATCGATACATACATACATACATACATTTAACATACATAACATACATAAGTACATACATCATACATACATACTTACATCTATTTTACGTTTTTTCATATACATCTAACATTTATCATGCAGTACATACAAGATACATACAATACATACTACAATACATACAGACATGGTATACATATGATACTACATACATACATACCATACATACATACATACATACATACATACATACATACATACATACATACATACATACATACATACATACATACATACATACATACATACATACATACATACATACATACATACATACATACATACATACATACATACATACATACATACATACATACATACATACATACATACATACATACATACATACATACATACATACATACATACATACATACATACATACATACATACATACATACATACATTCATACATACATACATACATACATACATACATAAATACATACATACATACATACATACATACATACATACATACATACATACATACATACATACATACATACATACATACATACATACATACATACATACATACATACATACATACATACATACATACATACATACATACATACATACATACATACATACATACATACATACATACATACATACATACATACATACATACATACATACATACATACATACATACATACATACATACATACATATACATACATACACATACATACACATACATACATACATACATACATACATACATACATACATACACATACATACATACATACATACATACATACATACATACATACATACATACATACATACATACATACATACATACATACATACATACATACATACATACACATACATACATACATACATACATACATACATACATACATACATACATACATACATACATACATACATACATACATATCAGAATCTTTATTCTCCATAAAATACATTAATATGTACAGACATGATATAATAGATACAACATGGCAAATAGGAGAATCATTAGAATTTACATAAAGTGTTGAAGACGTCTCAAGTAGTTTATATGTGGGTGTTTTTACATCGAACCTTTGTGTTACACATACATAAAAATTTTTAAGCTTTCTAAAAGACATTGGCATATAATGATATGGTATACCCTGCCAAAAATGAGAATTATTGAAATTTACAAAATGTGTGAGGAATACCATTCAAGTAGAGCAATATGGTTGTTTTTACATGGAGGTTTTATCAGAATTTTGTT
Organism: Oreohelix idahoensis; assembly: GCA_024509875.1. Lineage (NCBI taxonomy): Eukaryota > Metazoa > Mollusca > Gastropoda > Stylommatophora > Oreohelicidae > Oreohelix > Oreohelix idahoensis. The sequence goes on along the minus strand of JAMPIV010008243.1, from coordinate 221,590 downwards.
TGCCATAAAAAAAACTTTGACAGCTAGTGGAGTGAGATATTAAATATAGCATCAAATACAATAGTCGTATGGTATAGTATACAGAGGAGCACAATTGAGTTTAGACTGTGTGGAAAACATCCCAGCAATTCAAAATGGGTGTTTTTTACATCGAAGTTTCCATATTCTGTAAGAACCTATAATTGCACTAATACTGACATATTTACATAAAACCTTTGCTTCAAATTTCCGCAACCCTAGCGACATTAATCCACTCACACACTTTGCATGCACATGACCCAAACTACCAATTATCAGTACGATTACATGCGTACGGTAGCCTAGTTCGTTAATTTCTGCAGTCAATGGATAGTACTTATCAAATTTATGTTGGTAACATTTATCTAAATGGGCATCATATGGTATTGCTGCCCCACTATAAAAGCTGTTTTGTTCTGTCGATTGATTATTGTTAAATCAGGTTTTACGGCATGAGTCTTAAATGAGGCGTTGCTGCTGCCGAAAAGTGATGGTTTAACTATTATCTCTTTGTTTATTGTTATGTCACTTTTATTATTGTATGCAGATTTCAGTTTCTCATAAATAATGTCTACAGCTCTATTGTGCCTTTGTTGGTATAATGTTTGAAATTTGGTACATCCATTCAATAAATGTGACACTGTTTCGTATGGGTGGTTACATATTTTGCACATTTTCGTGTATGTCTGTGGGTAGTATAGATGTAAAAGACTTTCGCATTCCAGCAACTGTAACCTCGATCTCACAGCAAATGAAAGTATTTTATCACTTAATTTAACATTAGATAGAAAACTAGATGACAATGAATGGTTTACACATTTCATTTCGCGCACTATTCTCCCTTGTGACGATTTACTTTTTAGTTCACTTAGAATTAGGTTAAGTTTATGTGATTTAAATCCAGAATAAAAAAGCATTTGCTGACTTGTATGTTAGACTTACATCTTCATCTACGTCTAATTGTACACTGTAATGGCCACTGTCATCCACTTTCACACTCACTCCTTCACGCGCGCATTCTTCATTCAGTTCTACCCAAAATGATCTTGGCCAATTCACCTTCGATCTTTTAGCTAGATGGTTTGTTTCGTTTAACTCGTAGCTTGCAAAGTTATTCCTATCTTCACCTACTTGGTCTATTTTACGTTTTTTTTCATATGTCTATCTAACGAGTTTATTGCTGCAGTTTTTACAAGATTATCATCACAATTGAGCATACTGATAAGGAATGAAATATGTCGAGAGTGGTATAATATGAAGGGGTTTGGTATGCCAAGTCCACCCTTCGACCTGGGACAGAAGAAATAGCTCCTTGTGGATGATTCATTTAGGACTAACCATGTTCTAACGTGTTGTACAATTTCATCTTCAATTTCTTTAAGTTGTGTTCTGTAAAGTGTATGTTAGAAAAATAAAACATGAGAGGACCGAAACACATCGGGTTAATTAATGAGATCTTTGCTGATGTTGGTAGTGGGGCACAGCTTAATTTGGTTAAATTTGACCTAAATTCTAATATAAGGCTGCTTGCTTGAAACTGGTCCGATGTATTATCAATTGTAATGTCATGTC